>JARWZN010000006.1:1583442-1861170 GCA_030015385.1 Trichoderma sp. BMH-0061
ATGCCACTCAGACAGACTTGCAGGCCGATTGAATCGCTATTAATCAATTGCACTTGTCGCAGGCTCAAGATTGCGTTGGATCTCCCGACGATAGAACCACGGCCACCGATTCCTCCGCGAGTGTATAAGCGCCTGTATACGCATCTAGACAATATCCTTCCCAACACATCTGCTAGCGGACGAAGAACACGCAACGCTGGATCCAGGCAGCGAGAGGTAGGAGAATCGCCATCCTCGCAAACTCGCCCTCTTCCTTCAAGGCCCGAGCCCAGCAAAGAGAGTAGCCTTGCGCGGTTCCGGAAACAGACGGGCCCAGATGCTAAAACACCAACCAAATCAAGCAGGCAGGGGCACACGAGTGTCAAGGAATCAGACATGTATCCATGGGTTCAGCCCGTCATCCGGCATTTGTGTGCTGGATCTGGGCACAAGAAACTGGCACCGTCAATGCTGGCAGGCATGGAGTTGATTTTCATTCCTGGNGGGCGAAAAACAAAAGATGCATGGTCATGGAAGAACGCCACTGCATTATGTGCAGCCATCATCTTCTTTGTTGCCATGCGCGCGAGGGATATTGACCTGGAGCAAGCCATTCAGCCTGAAATCTATAAGCCGACTCGAGCTGAGATAATTGACCAGCTAGGTCGAGCTCGCCAAGAAGTCGAGCTCAAAGGTGTAGAGCCAGATACCCTCTGGGAAGGCTGGAGCGATGTGAGCAACGACGAGTTTGATGCTGCAGCATCAAGAATCCGCGAGAAAGGCTGGCTGGAGGCCGACTGGTATAATGGCATTACAGACGTTATCAACATGGACATGCAGCTGGATGACGATGTGGCCGATGGTCTAGATGAGGAGGACGCGTTGCAAGTTCAGCAACAGAGAGCGGATACCATGTTCCAGGAAAAGTACAACTACTTGAGTGAAGGCCGTAGAGCAGAGTACAAGGCGTGGAAAGATGCTACCCTGATGCGGATCGCAGAACTGTCTGCAACTTTGGAGGCTGGCGGAAGCAATGATACCCAATGAATAGAGGGAGGAGACAGAGGCGTTTGACATCAGAATGGTTATATACAGACTTTTTATTCGTGTCGACATAATTTACATGTACCCGACGTACAGATGCAAAATCCCTCCCCTTAGCCCAGCCTGCCTGGGACAAACGGATGTCCAGCACTCAATCCTCCATCTACAGCCCAGGCCTGTCCATTTACATAGCTGGCCTCGTCACTGCCCAGGAACAAGACGACGCGCGCAACCTCGTCCGCACGCCCACCGCGCTTCGTCGGGTTCAGCTGGCCAATCTTCTTCTCGGTGCCCCGGGCGCGCGCCGCCTCGTACACGGGCGCCGTCATGCCCGTCTCGATGATGCCGGGGCAGATGGCGTTGACGCGGACGCCAGAGCCCGCGAGCTGGTAGGACATTGTCTGGGCGAGAGAGACGACGCCGGCTTTGGCGGCCGAGTAGGCGGTGCTGCCGGCGTTTGAGCGGAGGCCGGCGACGGAGGCGGTGCCGATGATGCTTCCGCCTGGAGCTGGCTTTTGAGAGGATGTTTTTGTCATGGCTGGCGCGGCGTATTTGGCGGCCAGGAAGACGCTGTAAGCTTTTGGNNNGTTTTGCGGATAAGGTGATAGAGTTGAGCGACGCGCTCCATGTGAAAGGACGGACCTTAGAGTGTTGATCTTGCATACGTTCATGAAATCCTCGACTGAAATATCAGTGAAGATGACGTTTGGGCCTGTAATGCCAGCATTGGCGAAGAAGACGTCCAGGCGGCCGTACCGCTCCATTGCGTCGTCCACAACGGCCTTGACCTTGGCCTCATCCGAGGCGTCGAACTGGCGCGTGTGAATCTCGACATTGGGGTGCAGCTGGTTAATCTCCTTCTTGTGAGTCTCGAGGTTTGAGCCATCGAAATCACAGATGTAGATAGCCCGGGCACCGCTCTCGGCGTACTGGTGAGCGGTGGCTCTGCCGATGCCAAGGGGAGAGTTTGCGCCTTTAGAATGAGCATAAGAACTTCTTTGGGGAGGGAGTTGTGGCATNNNCATACCGGTGATGATGACGACTTTGTCTTGGACTCGGGGCTTGCTGGAGCCGGCGGCGACTTTGGCGATGGGGGGAGGNAGTTGGGAGGTGAGAGCTTCAATGCGGTTCTCGGCTTTTGACTTGTCGGACATGATGGGCAAGTTGTGTGAGTTATGAAGAGGTAGAGAGATAAGGATGTATAATAGATAGGTAATGGCTGAAATTGGCCTATTTAAGAAGGAAAAAAGAGGAAGAATGTTATAAGATGAATGTCTATCGAAAATCTTACACGGCTGTGCTGGCGATGCTACTCCTAGATTGGAGCTCTCTCCAGGTTTCTATATCCGGGGCAAATGGGCCTACATGCCGAGGCTCAGCAGTAGGGAAGACGCGCCGAGGGAGCTAGACTGTTTGGGGGGATGGTGGAGATGATCCCCCGCAAAGTTAAACAAGGGCTTCTCCAGGAACGAAATGATGCTTGACATTGTTAGTTGGCGGGATGAGCGTATTTTGTATGTTGTTTTGGAGAGATAAGTTCCAAGGTTGGTACGGACTAAGGCTTTGATGTTTCTGGGGTTCATGATATTGATCAATATCTACTTATTCAGCCGAGGTATCTGTAAGTGTTGGTGTAAGAGTGTACAAGGATAGAGTCAATTGCTGTCATATTTAGTAAGGAAATATTAAACGACGGTTATGAGTCTAGGAGAGAGCATCATGTTTTCAAGAGAGGTCGAGATAGCACGGCTTATTGAACAATGTGTACAGATACAAGCATGTTAGCGTACGCAGCGAATGTTGTCCAGTTTCTGCACCAAGGCATCTCAGTCAGTCGATTTGAAGAAATCCACTGTTTAGGTACTTGTACGCTCTCAAAAATTATATACTACTATAGGTACTTGATAAACGGTCATACTTGTGGCCTAAATCTTCGAGGTTTGAATTGGTCGGCTGTGGCCGATCTGGTTGAGCTACAGTTTGATTCTGGATTTTGAACCAAAGGCTGGGGTGTAGCCCTGCCCTGACCTAGCTATTGCAGCTTTACTGACGCTCTTGATAATAAATATAACCTCTATATACCTGACAAATGCTATGAGATATCAACATCTGAAGAGGAAAATCGTAGTTCTAGGTACTGTGTCGTACTTATAACTACCTGCAGGTACTACTATGGATTGCTTGGCTACCTGTCCCAATCGTCTTTGCATTGCAATCAACCTGCATGAATACCAAGGCTTTTATTTCATCTAGTGAAATCCTCTTTCAGCTCCTTCATCCTTTTAAATAGTATTCGATAGTCTCTTTAGCAGTAATTTATACATATTAGCGTGCAGATACGAAGTACAAAGAATCATGATAACGATAGTCCGATAACCGGCAGCCCATCTACAAAACTTGCCCAAAACACCATCTCAAGCGCCATCCGTCTTCATTGGACCCTCCAAAGCCACCCATAGAAAAGTCTTCTTTACCGTGCCAATCAATTTGCATCGCCCGGTATTCAGCTGACCAGTCTTCTCCAGGGGTCAAACGAGACACCGATTCCGCATGCGCTGGCGTAACGCTCAAGGCCCAGACGCTGTGCCACGATTGCCGACGCTGTTTGGGAAGAGCGTCGCTCTTTTGTCGGGTCTCTCGGCGCTCTTTTTTCTTTGCTTTTGCCCTTTTGTCACACCGCTAGAGGAGTGTGATTGTGTTCCTGTGGTGGCGGCTTTGCGCATGGGCTTGCAGCGAGGTCGCGTAAGCCAAGTCTTTGTATACGGACGCCGTACATTTTTCGGTTGAGCCACGACATGGAGGAGAGCCAGAGAGGGATTTTAGGGCTGGATTCCGCCAGAAAGGGAGAGGGAGAGGCAGAGGTGAATCCATGCTCGGCTTCCGAAGCAAAGACGTCATGGCTACCTCGTTGCTCTCCTTCTCTTCCGCTCTGGTTACCTCGCAGAACGGCGAGGCGTTGATCAGCTGCGTACCTAAACGCCCATCTTTTCATTTGAATGTGTGGACGACATGAATACGAAAAAGTTTGTCTATGGCTGCCAGCTCTGTGGGCAACTTGTTTGCCGCAAGCCTACGAGTTTCGGCTTCTCCAGGATGCGATTCAGCCGCTTGAGCGGTGGCACCCCTGCATAACAATTTTGTGTCTCTGGCCCCGATTCTATCTCGATGACTGGACAAGGCAGAAGAGCCAATTACTACTACGGACTGCAGAGGAGGAATGGAGTTTCTGTGGTTTGTGTTCATCGCTTGGTTCCACGGTTCCTTGTTGAGCGCACCGAGCTTCCTTTTCGCTCCGGTCATCCACCATGCTTTTTTCTTTCTTTTTGCTATCACAAATGGTACTCCCTTGGCTGCATTTGACTAACGTTTTTCTTCATCAGCATGCGTGGATTCCGATACGCCGCAAATCATAGCTGCAGAATGAGCTTACGCCACTTGTAGGTTTATTGGGAAATGCAAGCAAAAGGAAATGTCAAATGAGCGCATTTCGCACTTGTTTGCCAATCTCGTCTATCCCCGAGATTGTCAAACTAATGCGGGTTTATCACAAACAATGATGCTACATGAATTTGGGACAAGATAGGTAGGTTGCCAGCATTGTGCTACCTTCGACGGCCAACGGCGTCCTTCTTCCTCGCTTCCATTTCCAAAGATGCTAGTTGGATATTCCATGCCATGGTATGATCTTTGGCTCTCTCTCTTTCTATATCACCACACCAAGCAAGCTATTCACGGCAACTTTTATAAAGGAATATTCGGGTGATTTGGATACTCAATACAGTGCCGACTGCCCGCTCAACTCTTACACCATTCTTTTGTCAGCTGGAAGAGGCCCATTGGCCACTTGGAGAATCCCCTCCGCTTGGCGTCACCGTATTTGTGAAGCAACACCAGATACCAGCTGCAGAATGTACTCCGAGTCAACTGAAATCGTGTTGTACAAGCTTGCGACCATGCTATTGGACATTGATATATGAGGTTTTCAGCCCCAAAGCACGCTATAGCTGCTATTTTCGAAGAAAAGAAAACACTAAATCTTTCACTGACTCAAGTGGCTGGCATGTTTGCTCGGGAAATTGCCACACTGAGCCCTAATTCAACGAGCAATCACGAAAACAGGGGCAGACACCCACAGGCGTCGTTTGTGCCCTGAGATCTGCAATTTCTATGTACGGTAAGTTCTGATCTTCCACGAGGCCATGAGCCGACAGGGGGCCCAGAAAGCCACCGGGAAGCCATTATCCGCTACGGCACTTGGACGGTTACACAATCCACAAATTGTTGGAGGCGAGCTACTGTTGAATAGTCTACAGCTCGACTAGGTTGTGATGCCCCAGACAGGTCGTCTCCACCAGAACCTTTGCGAGGCCTGTATCCTATCAGTGCTCTCTTCGTGTTCGGCCGCCTCCGAGGTTGATGGAGGGTATTGGACATTGACGACGCAATAGTCCTTTCAATCCCTCAAGGGCCCTGGCTAGAGCTCTTCGAAGGCCATACGAGGAATCCTCATCGGGAGCGGTACGCTGCAGAGCCGTGTGAGACCCTCCTGCATATGATCTTGTCTGCTCCTCGTTCCTTTTTGGAGGCTGAGGCCGTTTACGTCCCTTGCCAAAGAGGTCACGGACCTTCCTCACACCTGTGTTTCTCTCTCGTACCGAGTCGTCGACATTCACATGATTATATAGTAGGTGCCCGAGACCCTCGAGGTCATGACCGTGTTGATACTCGCAATCCATCCCGTTCAGCACCTTTACCCCTCAATGAATACTCCGACACCGTGAGCTTGTGTCTTTTTCCTTGTTGCTCATGTAGCATCTACACTCGCTTTTTACATGATTTGGTATAGTTCTTTTGCTGTACCTTTTTCGACAACTCTCACATCATATTAACGACTTAACGACTTTTGTTTCCTATTTAACTATTAATACTAGACTTTCATATAGAGACTGGAAAGTTTCAACAGTTAATTGCCATGGAAGAAGCCAACTATATTCACGAATCTATTCTCTTTGCTTCAACTAATGACCAGCATGTCCCTGATTGTTCAGCAGACTGCCAATCGCAGCTCTTGAGCTCACTGGCGTCCAACCGGGAGGAAGGCGTGAGGTGTCAGATTTTTTCTCATTTATTAGAAGACGGGAGAGGAAGGCTCCCCACGTTCTCCTACTGTGGCTCTCATCTGTGTAAGATGAAGAGCATAGGAGATGCCGACCAAGATTGTGCGTCGGCCTTTCAGAGATTGTGGGTTCATATAACTAAGTGNTCTTCTAGTGAGCGTCCGTCGGTTCTTGAGCTCTTGTCAAAGGTAGTGTACTCTTCTATTCAACTTATCAAAGACACGCTCATTAAGGATGTTGGACGCAGAAAACATTACGGTCTAAGATCGTCAGGCCAGGCACATGTCCGCTCGGGCAGCATCGTCGAAGGAAAAGAACATGCTCGTCGACAACAGCAACAGCCCACAACATCATCAGACTTGGGAGTCCCAACTGCCACTCCGTCAGGATTCCTTGTAGAGGGATTCCATACCGTCACGACCAAAATAAGCCTGCCTCCCGCCTCCGAGATAGCCCCTGGCGTGGCTGCCTCGGCGTCCCCTGTGATTCATCTAATCACGACGACGGAAACCTCGAAGCCTCTTCGCCACAGAACTGGAGGCAAAAGTTCAGTACCTGTTAGCACAAAGGTCACGATCGGTGTGTCCGTCATGGTCGGAATACTAGCCGTCCTAGCCTTGATCGCTTGGCACTTGAGGTTGAAGGCGCGGTTGCGCAATAAGAAGCGCATCAGTCGCCCCATCAAGCCCAGCAGTCTTCCTCCTACGCCTCTCATATCACCATCGAGCTCATATGCTGGGCCGCCAAGTGGCCCGTTGACGCCGCCTCCAAGACTACAGGAGCGGCGCTTCTTGCTGACCAGAGCGTTGAGCCTTCGCCGCAATAACCAACGCCGCCAATACAATGACGAGGATTCACAGGAATGGGCTGGCGTGCCACTATCACCCATGCCGCCACTGTCGCCCCTATCACCTCTCTCCATCCCTAGAACTAGGTGGAACTCTGAAGAGTCAGAGCACGGCGGTATAACGGCAACAACCACAATCTCGCAAATAACACATGTCAACAGGCCCCCTAGGGACGACCTTGCGCCAACTGCCAGCGTTTCGAGCATCTTCAGCAGCGCAAGCACCCTGCGAGCCACGTCCAATACCTCCGCTGACTCGACACAGATCAGGTACAGCGGTGCCACTGCCACTGATCTTCCCAGACCGCCGCCACGAGTATATGAAACACCGCCGATGATTCGTGGTCTGGCCAGTCCTGGGCCACCGCCTACACGTGCACTTCCGAGTCTTCCTGCTGACGGCCGGGTGAGCCCCTTCAAATCGCCCCTGACGTCGCCTGCGAGTCCGAGCCGGCGAGGATCACCGAGTTTCGCGGCTGCAGCCAGGCCATCTATGGGTACAAANCGGGGAAACGATGGCTCTCAGAGGCTAGGGGAGGAGAGTAGCCAAAGTGGCACTGGGAGGTCCGTGGATGTGCCAGTACAGTCTCCGAGGAGGGCGAGACATGTGAGGAGCCCACTTGGCTTGAATAGCATGATGAAGAAGGAGTGAGGGTGTCTGGATGGTAGAACAATGGCTGCGTTATGCGGTATAATTCATGATGAGTGTGCTATATGGAGTAAAAGGAGGAACAAGAGGTAAGGGGTTTTTTATATGATAGGCTCCAACATTGATAGATATGTCTTTTCGACCTTCAAGTTTTTAATCTAAAATATTTTATTTATTTTATTTAATCTTCGTCACTGCTCTTTCCTACACGTACACTATCTAGCGAAGCAGTCTAGATGCCGTAAGCCTTGAGTGAGCGGACAGTATCAGAGACACTCTTCTCAATAGGAATCCACTCGATCCCCAGCAACTTGTACGTCGCATCGTTGTTGTACTTGAACGACTTCTTCTCATCAAAAGGCTCTCCACCTGGCACTTCAGGTCCGGGCAACCTATCAGCGTACTCAGGGAAGCCCTCGCGGACGATCCTAGCAACCTCCTGATTACACGTCCTGCCTGCGACGGTGAAGAGACGACGGCCTCCAGCCTCGGGGATCTCGAACGCCTTGATGTGGGCGGCTGCGGCGTCACGAACATCGATCCATAGGCCGACGGGGCCGGTGTCGCCGATTCTTTCTTTCCACTGGCCGCGTAGAAGAGCGACGATACGCTCGTTGGATGTGTTGATTGAGTCGAGTGAGGCCAAGCTGTGAGCTACCGGTCCAAAGACAACGGGCGGGTTCACCGTGACGAGGTCGAAAGAGGGCTTCTCGCGAGCAACAAAGTCCCAAGCCAGACGCTCAGCAGCCGTCTTGGAGACACGGTAAGCGGTAGGCGGCGAACGGTGAACGTCCTCGACGCCATCCGGGTTCCACGACTCCTCAGTAAAAGTCGTATTAGGATCAAACAGCCTCTCCTCCGAAAGCACCGCAGCAAAAGACGACGTAATAACAACCCGCTTAACAGACTTCGCGTCGCGGTGAATAGCCTCTAGAATACCGCGAGTACCGTTGAGAGCAGGGTCGATGAGCTCCTTCTGGGCGTCCGTCCACTTGTAGTGAAAGGGGCTGGCGGTGTGAAGCACGACCTCGAGCCCGTCGGCGTGCGCGGCGATGACCTCGTCAAAGGCGCTGGGCTGGGCGATGTCGCCGACGGTGACGACGGTGAGGCGGTTCTGCTGGACGCTGTCTGGGTGGGCGGCGCGGATCTTTTCTGCTTTTTCGTCGGTGCGGACGGTGGTGATGACGGTGTGGTTTTTGGCGAGGAGTTGTTCGAGGATGTGGGCTTTTTGGGGGAAACATGGTATGTTAGCTTTCTTCTTCTTCCTTGATGCTCATGATGTTGGAGTGAGAGTCATGAATGAGAAGTGACATCTTGAAAAGATCGTTTGGTAATGTTATCATCTCATGTCTTCACATGATACGATGAAAGCTGAATGACGAAAATGAGACGAAGCATACCGGCAATGAAGCCTGAGCCACCTATTTCATATCTCTCATTAGCAAAGCCAGTTCATCATACTCTTACATGAAGCCTTGAGAGGTAACTTACCTGTGAGAAGAACCTTGGTCATTGTGTCTTATTTCAAGTTATTTCCCTCTTTCTCAACACTTGTAAATCCAGACAATAGTAGACAAATTCTCAAAACTCAACAAACCTAAGCTGAGTCAATGTGTCCTAAGTAGTTCAAAGAAAAAGTATAAGAAAGAAAGAAGAGAAAACAGACGAGACAAGTCCAAACAAATAGTCAACCCAAACCAACGGAACAAGGAAAAAGCACCAATGACTTCCTCTCTTCCCATCTTCAACGGATCCCCCAATCTTGACGTCAAATCACGTCTTCTTGATTCCCCCGCCTCCAATTTCTGGCTCCCCACTGCGTCGAAAGCGGGTCAAAATTCCCCTCCCCACGAAGACCATGGCTCGATGCTAGTGGTAACAGGAGGGAAACAAACACGAAAATCCCTCCACTGGGCAGGATATATCCGATCGGAGATAAAGAAAGACCTGGGCTAAATGATATGCCTAAACGCCAGTGAACTGACGAGTAAACTATTAGAATAGTTGGGGTTGAATGAACTAACCCTTGAAAATTGGAGTAGTTTCATATCCACCGATATGCAATGCATCATGCAAGTAGATGGACCTCATATCTCATATCACAAGTCATGTCGGTGTCAATCTTCTTGAGCTTCAAAACAACAGGAAACAGTGATATTCCGAGGTATCAGAAATCCAGCGGTGATTCAATGTACAAGATAGAGATTTTAATACAGTACAGCAGCATTCTTCAAGACCCAATTTCTGTCTCAAATGCAGTTCATTTCGTTCCAGGCCACACCACGCTGCTCAAAGGGCCCCTCCAACACGCTTACCAGTTTGAAAAAGACTTCCTCCAGATGTGCACCGCGATAGGAAATAAATCGTCCAGGCTGCGAACATGGCTCTTTTGGCCTGCCTTTTCAAAGATCCGGAATGTCAAAAACATCGCTTCGGCTTGCTCGCTAGCCAAACCCCGTTGGCCACTGCGAAGTAAAATGCTCCATGCAAAGAAAAATGAAGGATTAGGTTTCCCACCCATCCAGGTCCATATTCGTCACTTCATCGCATACCACGCTTTTGCCATACCCGTCATAACCCAACTACCACGGCCATCATCAAACTCGTCATCATCTTCATCATCGTCTTCATGTGGCAGATGACCTAGCAGAAGCCGGGGGAGCTGGTGTTTCAGGAGGATGCGGCTGGGGCACTCCCAGGCCCGGAGGTCGAGGAATCTCATCCGGGATCGGTAGTGTAAGCGGTCCTTTGGGCACGATTGTACGGCCAGGCAGTTTTTCTCCACGAATGACCTTCTCAACCTCCTCTTTATCCAGCGTCTCGTATTGCACTAATGCCTGAGCCAGCAAGTCGAGTTCCTTGCGCTTCTCCGTCAGAACCTTTCTCACGTCTTCGTAGGATTTTCTCAGCGTTTTCTGGACTTCGCCCTCAATCACGGCCTTGGTCTCAGAACTGAGGTTCTCATATCTTCTGCCGTATTCAACAGGTCCCAAAGCGCTGGACATGCCAAAGTGAGTGACCATCATAAAGCTCAGGTCAGTAGCTCTCTCCAGATCCTCAAGCCGGTTTGTTAGCATGTATTCGCATTTCACGATACGTATATATATATAACTTACATTGGAAACACCGGACGTCACTTTATCGTCACCGTACCGCATCTCCTCTGCCATCTTGCCTCCAAGAAGCACGCGGATGTTGGACATGTATTCGGCCGCGGTGTACGAGTATTTATCCATGGCAGGGACATGAGCGGTGTGGCCCAGGGAAGGGCCTTTTGGGAGAATTGTAACCTTGTAGAGTCGGTTGGAGCTTTCCTTTTCGAACAATTGGACAAGAGCATGGCCAGCCTCGTGGTATGCTGTCATTTCCTTTTCCTTTTCCGTCACCACCATCGACTTTCTCTCGGCGCCCATGGTGATTCTGTCAAATGCCCAGTCAATATCCTGCTTTGAAATCTCACGGGCCTTCGCTCGGCTAGCGCGCAGGGCTGCGACATTCAGCATGTTCTCGAGGTCAGCACCAGATTGTCCAGGCGCACGTGCGGCAATAGCATCAAGATCCACGTCTGGTGACAGCCTGATCTTCTTAGCATGATGTTTCAGGATGGCGATACGCCCACGAACATCCGGCAGGTCCACGTTGATGTGTCGATCGAATCGTCCAGGTCTGGTAAGAGCCTTGTCCAGCAACTTGGGCAAGTTGGTAGCCGCCATGATGATAATCTTTGTATCTGTATCGAATCCATCAAGTTCCGTGAGCAATTGGTTAAGAGTCTGCTTGGAGTGAGCTTGGTCCCTTGGGTTACGTTTTCCACCAATAGCGTCGAGTTCGTCGATGAAGATAATAGCAGGGGACTTGGCTTTGGCCGCCGCAAATAGCTCTCGGACACGCTTGGCGCCGACACCAACAAAGATTTCATCGAATTCACTGCCAGACATGTAGAAGAATGGAACGCCGGCCTCTCCAGCGACAGCTCGAGCGAGCAGCGTCTTTCCAGTACCAGGGGGTCCAACGAGGAGAACACCTTTGGGCAGCTTGGCACCCAAGTCAGAAAAGCTATCCGGGTTACGAAGAAATTCGACCACCTCCTGTAGCTCTTCCTTGGCCTCGTCGCATCCGTGAACGTCGTCGAATCGGGTCGTCTGTTTCTCGGCCTTGACCTCAGAGTCGGTCTTGGCTCCCGGTCCACGCCTGAAGGTGCTCAACGTCTCAATCAGGATCGTCACGGCTGCGAAGCAGAGGTAGGTGAAGACAATGAAGGTAGCGAAAAACTTGACCCAACGAAAGACAAGCGACCGGGTTGACTCTTGGACAACAACGTGGATTGGTTCTCCCTTGACGCCCATCGATCCGCTAAGGGCTGCGTTCGCAATGGCCTGTTCGTTTCCTGCCCATTGTCCTCGTGCAAATCCAGGTGTCGCTGTAGCTGTCGCGATGGTGTTCGTACCACTATTAAGAGCAGCCAGGGCCCGCTTGTAAGCGTCCTCGGTGCCTGCGTTTGTTGCGAAACGGCCAGTTTGATATCTTTCCACCAGGATGCCAGGCATGTTTGCTCTCAAAAGAAGCTGGTAAAAGGCGTTTTGAAGGTTTGCATTTCCGGGGTTCCTGTTTGCTGATTCTTCGACGGAGGCTAATTGACTGCGAGAAATTCCATTGGACGTTCCAAAGCCTCTGTGCTGTGTACCGAGTGTTCCGGAGAGAATCCGGGTCGTGGACATTGCGCGTAGCGGGGTCGAGACGGCGGGAGTAGATCGCATAAACAGGTTGACAAGGGGAGACGAGACGATATTAACAGGCTGGAAGTAAGGCCTCCGGAGAATTGGGTTCGCTGCGAGCAACCCAACCCGGCCGAGTCCAGAGATGGAAGTGCGGACGTTGGTCGGTATCATCGCGCTAGATGTAATGGCCTTTGGTACGTGCGATGGTGCTTGCTGAAGAAAATCGGGTAGCAGGGTTCGCGCCGACTGGGAAAACAACATCAAAGTTAGCAATGCAAGNNNTTGTAAATAGTCTAGAAGAAGTATTCCCACCTTCTCTGTCGCTTCAACCACGGAACCGGTTCGCGCAGTCTCGGCTTCAGTAACAGCATCGGTTTGCTGGCGCGGCACCGACGAAGGTCGCCAGGGCCTCATGAGAGTATTGGTGATGGAAGGTAAGGTGTCCGCTGCGGCTGCTACCATTGACTGTTCATGTTTCCANNNGTATATGGCCTCGGTTTTCGGAATNNNTGCGTTCAAAGGACCTGGATAGGTACTTACAGGCAGCAAGCCACCGTGGAACGCCATCGCCGGGAGTGACGCCGCCTATCTCAAGGCGAAGGTCGAATGTTGAATGTCAAGCCCCGCGATGACAAGAGAGAGGAAATTAGAGACAGGAGAATGCAAGGATAGTCAATGCCGCCCTATCGTATGACGTGGAGCAGCAGCCTGCCGGGCCAAGGCCTGGCGCTATCGAGAAGCCGGCCAGGTCCAGCAATGAATAAGAACGAGTCTGGATCCCTCCCCTACCAATCGTCAAGTAGAAGGATGATAGTTGATCGCGGGCGAGGATATTTCCGAGTGCAAAAACCTCTACCTCGATGCCCTCATGATGCCGGCTGGATTTATAAAGAGTATGAGGATGGGAAGAGAATCGCCACGATCGGGGTTCTATCGGCCATGGTCGGCAGGCCAGCTTCTACCGAACCTTCACGAAGTGACGTGTCACCTGACCTGACCTGACAAGCGCAAGAGAAGCTAACGGAAAAAGGCCGGGACCCACGATCCATTTTAGGAAATCAGCAGCGACAGTCTCCAATGTATTGACGTCTATCGCTCGTTCATCAAGGTAATTCGGTGGCTTCAGTCAAGTTCAGAAAAAGAAAATACAAGGTAGATTGCTTCATATACTTGGCTTTATGCTGTTGAAATATAGCCTTGCTTTACATATATATACACAAAGTCACCAATATACAAAATTCGTACACGCAATTAATCCGCCGCCTCATAGCACCGTGCTATTATTCCGCAGAATACCTCCCCCATGCCTCCCAGAAGAAGAAAACCGCCCCTGATAAACTCCCAGTATTTCTAACCCTCATATAATTCATTCCGATTTATTAGTAGATGCAGTGGGAGTGAGTGAATTGCTGGACCCAGTTCACCCCCAAAGCCCGCCGAAGCAGTTATTGCTTCTTGTACACCAAACGGGCTTGCTGCTGCTTATATATTGTACACACCATACGTCTCGTAGCCATACCATGGCTCAGACTTCACCGATGTAGGAGAACCATATCTTCCCACAATATGGCTTGGAATTTGCCCCGGGTGGATCAGCATTTGCTGCCGCGCTTGAGCCAACTGTTGAGAGTAAGACATTATTGGCGCAGACTGTCCCAGAGAAGTTGCGTTTTTCAGAGAGTATGTTGAATTTTGCAGTCCCAGATACTTGTGATAGCCCTTTTGTGACAAGGCGCTATGACTGGAAGTTGACTGGATGCTGGCAGGACTGTTGTGTGAATTGGTATTGAGACCCAGGGACGAGTACGACAGATCCATTGTGGATTGCCCAATCGACCCAGTATACTGGTCGTCCAAGTTCATCGTCTCAATATGGGAACTGCCTTGTCCAATACCATACAGAGGCATGCTGCCGAATCGATGCAGCGTAGTGATGTCTTGCAGCTCGTCCGTAGCGGCGTGAGGGGAGTGAAATGGCTCATCGATGCAACAGATGTGTACCTGACCATCGAGATCGGAAGGAGGTGGAGTATGTTGGAATAAGCTTCCTTGTAAAGTCGAGAGTTGGTGGGCGGTGATGCCATGAAGAGGCTGCGGGGTGGATGGCTGGGCTGGCATAGATGACGAGCGGCTGGATTCCGAATCAGAGATGCAATCGATTTGTCCGCCGAAGATATCACGCTGCTGAGAGTGCTCCCTCTGCCTGACAGCGAGCTTATTGCGACAAAAGCTAAATTGATCAGTTAGGCCACCNNNATTCGATAGGACATCAAGGTACATACCTCTTCGGGCAGTCGATGTGTGCGCATCTGCGACTACGACTCCCAGTGTGTACGTGACGGTGTCTAGCAAGGCTTGACGACTATTCACATCATTAGTTTCCTGTTTCATTGGGGGCCTTGAAGATAACCTACATCTGAGAACCTCTTTATGCAGCCGGGGTATTTGCACNNNNTGCGGCTTCTCGCCGGTGTGCGTTCGAGTGTGCACAGCGAGGGCACTGCGTTGAATGAAGCGTTTTTCGCAGCCAGGGGCCGTACATGGATGTGGCCGCTCATTCGTGTGGATTTTGTAGTGTCTCGTTAGGTCTGATCTGCGTTTGAAGTCCTTNNNATGTGTCAACAATTGNNNAAGAATGGCTGCATTNNNGTAACCAATTGCTGTCCGTACCTTGTTACAGGACTCCCAATCGCAGGCAAACGGCCTCAGATCAGGTCCGTCTGTAAATCCCTTGAACATCATTTGCGACATAATGCCGTTTTAAAAAGAATGTTGTATGATCAAGAGGGTTGATATGCTCAACAGTTGGTAAGATCACAGATGCTTAATGTCTGTGAAAAGGAATGAATACGATGTGCTTTGAATCAATTGATGGCAATGGCGGTAGTTGGTAAGAGTTGGAACTTGGTTTGGATGAGCGCGCGCCGAGGGTTGATATATATAACCGTGGGTACTCTTATTCTCAGAAGAGTCGCACAGCTTAATTATTCAACAGGGTGTTGATCAAATATAGTGCAGCTAAGATGCACAATACCGGTGGCTTCTTTTACACCGGTCCAATTGCGGATCCTGAGATGTAGCAGGGAGAGATGAGTGGCTTGAGAGTGAGATTTGTGGTCCAGTAAGTGGCCAAGGCGAGTTGTAAGAAGCGGGAAGATCTTAGCCCATTGGTCCCGCGGAATCAGAGGAGGCTCCCGAATGACGCTATGGATGTCTTGATGGAAAATATAGTTCCAAAGACGCTGTGTAACATGTGCTAGTAAGGGAGTGGATGAGGGCAGCCTGGGAAAGAATCCGGTAGGACAAGCGATCAAAATTCCTGAGCGTCGAGTAATGATAAACTGAAAGCAAGGAGTGGCGATAGAATGACCCCAGCTTTAAGAGCAGAGCCAAGAAAGGGAATGAATGTATGAGGTGATTGTTGTGTAATCGTCGTGTCTTTTCCTGAGTTGCATCAATGGCAGGTAAAGCTATCGGTGCTCGGCAAAGCCACGATGCAGACCAGAGGAGAAAAGTGATGCCATACGTATATATATCTTTTGACAGGAACCAGAGTCCTGTGAGTTGAGTCGGATCCAGCTAGCTGCCTACGTGATACGACGACCGGAGCAGGGATTCGGGCATGCATTGCATTGGATGGCACTGCGGGAACAGCGGTGGTGGCCACTCCTCTGGGGAGCCAAGTTAGGCAAAGCTTGTATGCTCGGGTGTAATCTCATGTACATTGGGAGTGGTGATGGAGCAATGTACCAGTGTAGTGTTGAGCAGGGGTTGAGCACGAGACGACGAGCAAACAAACCCCCATGTCTGTTTTGGAACCGTCTCAATTAGCCATGTGGAAAGAAACCGACCAGAACTATTTTAGGGCGGATAAAGCAACTGTGACTGGCTGTGCTCAAACACATGGGCCATAGAATCTCTCTCGATCGAGTCTAGAGACGCACCTGGTGAGAGCGAGGCCTGAGGGTCTTGCAGCCGTTTCATCATGAGGCACGGGGAATACTCAGGACCAGAGGGAGGGCGGCCAAGCTCAGAACGGAGCTCACCTGACTGTTGCCGAGTGGTCCATAATCCATCGAAGACAAATGGAGAAATTTTGCCACGCAAAGGTAGGGCAGACAATGGGGGCTCTTCTAGGAAAATACCACATTGGAGGACATGGGGGCAGTTCTTGCGCGCGGTTGACTCTGCTAAGCGGGCCGGTCTGGGCGGGCCGAGAAGGATGAGGAAGCGTCTTCAGACGCAAAATTCCTTTGCTGAGCAGTAGTAAATCCCATGGATTCCTTCCAATGCAACTTTCATTTTGTTTTCATTCTTGAGGTTGTCTCGGCAGTAACATCAGTTGCTTGGTGCAGATACATTGCATCCGGGCTTGCGGGTGTATGCCCGCACTTCCAGAGTGGGCTCAGCTGTGAGGATCGCCAGAGCATGGACCAGGAGAAGGGACGAAAGTCTGGAGGGTGAGAAGCAGCGAAAAGTAACAATGGATGTGGGGACGAGTGTGAAGCAAGAAATGCATCAATGGCAGGCTGTGCTGACACGGTATGACATGCAGGTACGGGCTCCAGTGTCGACGCTGCTGCTATCGCGAGAGACAGAGCTGTGTATATGTGAAAGAGAAAGACAGAATACCTAGTAGTTAGGTATTTTGCTCGAGCTGTATTTGGACTGTGTCTTGTATCGGCCTTGCAAGAGATGCCATCGATTCAGCAGCCTTCCATCAAAACCGCAGGCTGTGTGTGACTCGTGAGATGTGATTTTGCGGGGAGCAGCTCTTGGGTGAGGAGGATTGATTGCCTGGTGTACTGATCGCCGCCTGTAATTGGTGCGAGAGAAAGCACAAGTAAACAGTTGACAGGGGATCGTGGGGGTGGGGTGAAACACACGATAGCTGCACATTGCGCCGTAACAGCATAGATCTACGTACCTATCTATGCATATATGCCCTACAGTATGCCCGTAAGTGTGCGCAGGAATTTACGCTTGATCTGCCGCTAAAATTTAGGCCAGGACCAGATGCCACGCCAACCCACTCGGGACAGACCCGAGGTTCTGTGGTTGGACGTGGATCTTTGTGCTCCAGATGATGCGATGCAGCTCATGGTGAAGCCTCAAGACACGGCCTGTGCAGTGCAGCCAGCCACAAAGCAAGTACCTGCAGACGGGATTCAGTGATACGCATACATTGGCACCTCCATCAAGGTGTGTAATTGTATTCAATGGTACTTTTGCTTTCCTGTTGCCTAGGACAAGAGTATAGGTGCCTTCTAGAAGACTGCACACCCTACCTCCTCTTGTGAGGCCAAGGGCAATGGTCAAACATCACATGCAGGTATACGTGTGGAATTATCAATTTTCAATAATTAACTACGGTCCTTCGGTACGGTAACTCCATCTATCGTCCAATTTTACTTGTGGCCAAAGTTTCAGGTTTCGCTCATAGTAAAAAGGAGAGTGAGTGCGTGTAAGATTCATGCATGAAGTGGAATCACTTCAACACCACCATGATAATATTCCGAGGAATTATTAGCCACCACAACAGAGTATTACCTAGTAGATTAGTAGGTACCCAATTACAGCAATATCCAATTACAGCAACCCTTGCCACTGTGTTTACCATCAGGTCGCCATGTCTTGCTTGTTTACACTGGAACTGCATGATCCGGTCTTAATGTTGCGCCTGGAGAGTTCCCGTCTCAGTTAGCTCCTGGACTTTCCGGCCTGATTCTTGATATCAAACTTGAAACGCAGAGCCCAAAAGGCCTGCAGCTGCGGGAATGCCGGTTTGATAAACCCCAATCCAGCTGCTACCTCAGGCACACGTGGGAAAGGGTGTTATAATGGACATGGTAACCTAGTAAGTGCAAGGTCAGGAAGGGTGAAGAAAGCTTCTCCACCGCGGCTATTGCGCAAAATGGGGGATCGCCATCAAGCATCTTGCGCTGGGCCTTACTCCTTCGGACTTTAGATATCCCTACAAGGAGGCGGCCGGCAGATGCAAATCCAGGACTTGACAACACATCCCATTGCTCAATAGGCTATATCGGAACTTCTCTTTTCACCTGTCCAGAACAGGGTTGAGGAGGCGTGAGCTTGGCTTGCGGGCTGTAATCTAATCTTGGCTACCTTCATGTTACCTGAACCTGCTCATACTGGCCTTCTGGATGTAGCCACACCATCTTGTTCCCTCGGGGGCGGTTTTGATACGCTCGAGCTGGGAAACGGAAAGTCTTGCGCCTACAACCCAGGCCGAGACCGTGGTAATCTCACAATCCCACTCACAAACGGACTATAGTACGAGGTTTCAACGCTACCTGGGAGGTACATTAGGATATGTCCACGTGCAAAGGCGCGGGCTGGAT
This sequence comes from Trichoderma sp. BMH-0061, assembly GCA_030015385.1. Lineage (NCBI taxonomy): Eukaryota > Fungi > Ascomycota > Sordariomycetes > Hypocreales > Hypocreaceae > Trichoderma > Trichoderma sp. BMH-0061. Next base: position 1,602,159 of record JARWZN010000006.1, read on the forward strand.
GGACGTCTTATCGCACATGATTTGTAGCTTAGTAGACTTATCGTCACCTGAGTCCTCAGTTCGCGTACCTACCTATAGTAGTACTAGATCCATCGCGAACCTTGCCTTGACCGGGTCGGTATTTGCATTTTGCATCCTCGTCTACACGGGTCCAGGACAACGGCATCACATCACAGCAGCAGCTGAATCCAATACCCAGCTTCCGTTCTACCGACTAGCAAGCCATCACTCGCGTGGCGGGCAAGGAAAGATGCTGGACCGACAAGGACATGGACAGGGCGACTCTCGCGTGGTATTCCTCCGTGCTGGTATATACAGGTCTGGTGGACAGGATAACGACTCCTCTCCTCGCCATGATGCCTGTAGTTGCCTTCGTGCACGGGGCAACTGGCACCTTGCCATGCTCGCGGCAAACCGTGCGCGTGCGCTTAGATTTCCGATGAGCAAGGTTGGCTCTGTCTCGCCCGCGGCCACTGCTCTGCTCAGCACTGCACAGCACCGCTGCTGCTGCAAGGTCAGCGACCCAAACAAGGACCCAGGAAAGGACGGAACAGTCCGCATGCGGTCTTGNGATTACAGTACTGCGGAATTCTCGAAGCCGCTCTGTCGAGTCGACACACAGATGTGCGTCTCACCCCTCCAACGCCCAATTCCCAGTGCACGCAATCACTGTTACGCCGATACAACCCTCATGAGGCAATAACCCCATCGCTTCAGGTCTGAGAGGCTGGGAGTTCTCGACCAGGGAAAAGGTGGGGAGAGGTCTGAGATCCATGTCTATAATTGCTCAAATATTGCATTAGCTCTTTGCAGGGGTTCAATCTCGAGCCAAGAATGCCATTCGACCAAAGCCACCCGGGTCCAATTCCCGGGGCAGCAACCCATCCTTGGCCCTGCCCAGCAGGGCTGGTAGGGTATACTCCAAAGTCCTCCGAACGGCTTGCAAGACAGGCGGGAATAAACGACCAGCCAATCTTCAGCAACGTCTTTCTTTACAGATAGGGTTAAACGAACACACTGGCAGACGCAGTGCTGACCTGCTGGTCGCATACAAGTTCCATTATTACTTGACCCAGATTCGCATCACTCCTGCGGGCACGGGGAAATCTAGCCCCCGAGACGAGTCTATCGATCTGCTAAAGCATCAGTGCACTCTTGGTCGAAGAGGATTGCGAGCTTCGTGCCCGTGGTCGCATAAGACACTAGTCTCGACGTCATCTGTTGTCCTGGGAGTAACTAAAAGCATGAGCGTTTCAGACGGCTCCTACAATGCGACGCACAATCACTCGCCAAACGGTAGACCTATCCGGGCATTAGGATTCCCCCTTGGTTTACGGAATGCTCCAAGAATGACCAATTCTGCTTCGAAATGATGCTACAAGCATAACCAGCGGCCCGAACGCTGATAATGGGTATCATTGCCGCTCCGCGGGATGTTGACGGTATAACCACCGGACCGAAGAAGGCCGTTGCCCACGTGGAGGATCTGAACACCAGCTAGATCGATCCCCAGACTTGCTATCGACCGTCTCAGAGACACTAAGACCAACACTAGAATCCGTTGCAGCTGCCGTGTGAAGTGGTGGTCAGCAGCAGCGGCTTGTGCCCACTACATGTATCCTCCTCTGCCGCAAATGCCTGTACAAGAATAACAGGCCCAAATGACGGCCGGCATGCGAAGGATGTCAACTTAGCGTGCTGCTACCGCCTCACATGCCTTTTTAAGATACGCAAGGATACTCAGATTGGTCATTGATTGAGCCGATGCCTCGCGAAAAAGAAGCTTCCCCTCGTCTTCCCTGCGGATCTTTGCAATACCGCTGCGTCTTTATCTCCATGGCTGGCCATCCCGGACGCCGAATCCAGTCCCGCTTGGACCAAATATGTCGCACTTCAGGATTCCCAGGGCAACCATTACGATGAGGTGTCGGAGACTAAAAGAGAAGCATTGCTATTCTTGACGTTTAGACTGCTGACAGCTTTGTCTCCGAAAAACGCCACCGTGGATCCCATTCGGTCGTTTCTCTGGCAAAGGCTACTCATCCGTTCTCGCCGATTTGTCCGTGGAGAAGCAGCCCAGTCAACCATCCCCTTGCTCTAGGCTATCTAGATAACGCAATAGCCTTGTTGCCAGAGGTGTACGGGATACCAAAAGATAATACTCATGCCGAAACAATTCCGAAGTTGTGGATGGGCCTCGCTTCAGAACAAGCAGCACTTGCTAACCGAAGATTCTCTTGGTGTAATAGAGGAACCAATCACTCTCCTCTCCCATAAGCTTTGGGGATTCAAAACCAATAATGCAACCTTGACGAGCATGGATCGTGCCTTGATTTCTGCTCCAGGTCAAAAGAACGTATCGTTTGGGGTAGTAGCTACAACATCGGCAATGTTCCCGTATCCAGTTGTTGAAGTGAGAGTGATCAAACGCATTCTAGAAGACCAAGTTGTGAAAGAGATATGAAACACGCATATCTTGTTCGTATTGGGGAGCACTAGTCGGGTATGTATGCATCTAGGCTGCACTTCCCCAGAACTGTCACAGAGCGCGACAGGGTAGCTATTCTTCGTAAAGAACCCGCATGAAAGCACATGATGATTTTGGGATACGGGATGCCGTTTCTGTACTGATGCATCAGATCTCCCACTTTCTGTCTCTCCCACGCGCATCCATATCACTAATACGAATGGTATGGAGCCTGCAGAGCTGTCGAACAGGGGAGCGTGGCCTGCAATCCAAAAAGAGAAGAGAAACTCGCGCAGCATTCGTTCTAGATATCAGATTCCTGAGACATTTACGGCATGGCCGAGGGCTATCAAACAGACCAGGAGAGACAAGCTCTACTCCATTAAACATTTAAGCATATCGTACGATTCTAGCCCGGATGCTTGCTTTCCGTATCGAAGATATCCAGGAACCACAGGGCTCTATATTCAAATGTCGTGGTACAAAAACATCACAACAGAGTCAAGAGCAAGGGGCAAGGCTACGCTGGAAAGTTCTTGCGCTAGCCTACTACTACATGATGAAACAGAATCTCATGCAGACGGCAAATCTGGCATTTCAGATGTGCTCAGCTTGCAAGCCTCAGCCAAGTCGGCATCCTTCAGGACCCCATCGGAGCTTGAGGCTCATTAGATTGATTCTAAAGCGGCAAAATGGCAAAGATGTTGCATGTGGATGCATGTGTGAATGATGAAGATTGGCACTCTGCAGGCACTTGACGCGGATGTCGTCTTTGTTTCGCAAGACCTTGACTTCTCGCCTTCCAATAGCCTTGATACCAAGCAAGACACCTTACATTGCCCGGAATACGGCTTCATTCTTACATTGATCATTGAAATCGGAGGAGATACAGCCGGTTTCATTCGTCTGCAAGGAGACAGACTACAGCTGTGGGGACAGCTATCCAGAAGACTTGCACGGATAGAAACCACGCTCACCAGGGGAGATACCCTGCAGTAAGCTTCTCATGATCGTATATCGTATCCGTTCACCAGCTCGGGTAGAATGGCAGGTTCTTCCAACCCATTCTCCCTGGATGAATCAATCACTTTACCCGCAGGCCCAAGCTGGGATACCCTGGATGCCGAAGAGCACTTGGTACTAGCCAACTGTCGGCACAGATATCCATGTGTGAGGAAATGTAACAGTTCTTGACCAGGTCTACAAGCATCAGATGGCTGCCTGGATGTCCGTTTCTCCTCGCAGCAACGTATCGGTCGTGGTACACCTCAGCTTGTCTAGAGACGGCCGATGTTACGACTTCATTCGTCCGCCTGTGTCGCCTGCAGGAGCACGCATTGCTCCAGGAACCCGGTAGGCGTTGTCTCGTCAAAGTTGAGAGACATTGTCTTGAGTTGCCTTGCCTTAGACATGCAAGGCAAGTCTAGATCCTCTGCACTCTCGCAGCAGTCTCCACTCGGTGAGGCCAGTTACAAGGGCCAATGCGTCCACACCGGTTGAAGCTTCGATGGGAGTGACTTTTACTGGATGTCAGTGAGCCTGCCTGTCAAGGGTGAGAAACCGGAGTTCCAAAATGGCCAAGCCGTGGCGTTTTAACCGTGCGCATTGTGTTACCAGGGGGTGGCTCAGCCTCTACGCTTTGACTGGACTTGTTGGCTTGATTTGTATTTCAAAACAAGCGCGCATACTCCGTACTGGAGGCAGAGAAAGCTGCCAGGAGATCTTGATCTGCTCCACACTCTGTACTGCAGCCATGGACGATGATGGAAGATCAGGAATTCGGAGAGGATTCTCGCAACTCCGGTCTACCATACGCCTTGTACAAGGTACCGCCCTCTTCTAACATCATCTAACATAGTTCTTCTTTCTGCTATTTCTATACAACAACAAATATAACTACTATCCAGGTTGAAAAGGCCAGCGCGCCTCATCTGACTGCATGCGGACAGCCAACCTTCAGTACTGGCTAGTAATAAAGCTCGTTTTCCAACTCGGCCGGGGAGATGGTAATTTACTGTCTATACTTGACAATTACAAATAAGGCGTCGGCGGGTTAATAGCACCTCTTGAGCTTGAGCGTTAGAAAGCTGACCAGATACGTCTGCACGTATACTCGCGTATCAGATATACTGGTATATGCAGCGCCTTGACAGTGAGACACCTGGCCAAGGTACGCATGGATCTTACTACACTACCAATGCAGGCATTTACATGCCTCCATGTTTCAATCACCATCACATTTGTTTCTCAGCTATTATTCAGCCTCCTCAGCTCTGATGAACTCTTGGGACATGCGGCACGTGGATCACCACTTCTTGCCATTGGCCCCTATACGACAAGAGCTAGCAGAAATCGGAGTGCAGATACCGAAACGAGAAGAGAGAAAAGACGACCAGCATCGTGGTGAATGGGTTTAGGCGAGGCAGGGTTGTTAAAAGGTGAAAATAACCCCACTGAGATCGGAGAATTCCCGCCAGCCCGCTCTGCCTAAGCTTAGATTATGGATCGGTGCGGCGTTGAAAGCTTCTTGTTGAGCCTATGTTTACATGCGGTGGCGAATGCTAATCTCCACGGGAAGCTGGTGAATGAGTAAGTTATCTCTGGTGTCATAAGCAGACGCAGAGGCCGTGATACTGACAATCTAGCCTCAATTAGACGAATATCCCAAGTTGGGCATTGCTGGAAAATCAATTTTTGGTCTAGGTCCACATGTTTGTTTGCTTGACGTTGCATTCGGTCTGTCAACAGACAGGGGATCGAGGGAGGTTCCACAAGGCATATCGAGAGAGAGAGAGAAATCGTACCAGTAATACTCCATGCACACACGCACGCACACAAAGGAACAGGCCGTGGATGGACCAAGTTCGTCCGGCATGCTGATTGCCGACCCCCTGGCAGAAACCGGGTAGAGAGGCGCAAGAGTCTGGGTAGGGGTAAGCGAGAGAGAAAGAGAGAGAGAGATTGGGGGCCACGAGGGACGCTGGCTGCGGGGGGCCTGTCTAAGACGGGCATGATTCCACGACATGGTTGTTAACCCGCGCTATGCAATAAAGAGGAAGATAGTTGTGATGACAAGCTCTCTTTTTTTACCCTCTCTCTCCCTGCCGGGTTCGGTTCACGCCCATCTTTTGGAGCCCTGCTGGTTCCCAGGACAGGGCACTGGGATATTGATAGAAGCGCGGGGTTTGCCAGTTCGCGAGTGAGAAGCCAAGGATTGCGTTTCATGCTAAGTCGAGCTTGGGAGCTCATCAAGGTGTCTGTCCCTCTCTTCTTGTCTCTCTGTCTGACACCCACTGCCCCGACTTTGGCTTTTTTGGAGTTGCATCCCGATGCTTGGACGGCGATATCAATGCGCTGCATCTGCATTGATATTGCCAGGGATTAATTTTGGTGAGGGGAAATAAGAGAGCAACGTCCGTGAGCTCTTTTTTTCTGCTTTCCCAGTCATCCGGTAACTGCTTGTTGAATGGATTCATTCGGGATTACCAGCGGGCACTTTGTTATTATTGTCTGTGATGGCATTATGCAGGATGCACTTGTTACAACTGCTGGATTGGGAGAAAGGTGTACCTATAATTAGGTGTTGATGTCCGTCTTATATACGTTAAACGGGCATAAGCCAGTAATATAGCTTTTTCGCTGCTAATTAACCCGGATTACAATGTTTGGGGGCTAGATATGATTACTGGAATTAACATGATTTGATATGGTGAGCAGAGTTTGGAAGCAATACAACAACAAAAAATCTGTATCTTTATTCTATCGTCTTTTTCGTCTCAGCCGTTCAAAGGCCATCTCTACCATCGCTTTAACTCTATCATCCCAAAATCTCCAATGATTCCAGCACATGCCTCAAAAAAGGAAAACAAATCGAAGTGTTCTAAAGCCAATGCATGGGGTTCGCCGAAGCCGGTTTCAGGTCTCAGCTGCAACAAAACGTCGAAAGGTGCCAAAACAAAACAACAACCCCTAAGTTAACCCTCATCTTTCCCAAACATGTTCTAACCAGAGACTGGTGTGTTCGCCGTAAGGCTGAAGTTCTGTAGTTGTTCCGTGATGGGCTGTGCAATAGCCACGACCTCTTCTTCCGTCGAGGTTCCTTCTTTCTGCTGCTCCACAGCAGTTTCAGCGCTGGTGAGTCCCTTTCGGATAGCTAAAACGCTATCTACAATGACGGCATCGATGCCTTCTTTGACCTGACGCTGCAAATTGTTAGTTCGAACGACGAGACGAAAAGATTTTTGATAAAATAATGTGGCGTTTGCCAGCGGCCGGAGACTTACCTGAACCATCATCGGGTCGTTATTAAGCGTGCCGTAACTGACACACACCAACCCATTCTCCTTCACAACCCTCACGAGGCGGGGGCTGTTGATCAGGGGCTCCGCTGCGGAAACAATGCCGAGGAGGTTCCAGCGGCTAGCGAAGCGGATGGCCTCCTGCAGCGATGAGGCTCGGACATCTCCGACAGGGGAGACGCCGGCATCTGTCAGGAACAGAATCGGAATGGAGGGTTGCTTGAAGCTGAGACACAGGCAAATATCCGGGTTGAAGGAGCTGAAGATGATGTGGCGCTCCCCCGCCAGGTCGTAGACTTTAGACAGCACGGTGTCGCAGAAGGAGTTTAGTTCCACCGCATACGTATCCATCTCGTGTTCCTCGCTTTCGTGGAGCATAGGATACTTCATTTCAATGTTGAAACCGATATGTTCCGGTAGCTTTCGGAACAAGTCTTCCAGTGTCGCAAAAGGCGCCTGAATAAAGTTGCCTCGGGAGTTGGCCTTGTATCCCTTCTCTTTGAAGTCTCTAGTGTGTTTCATGCGCTCCTCCATCTCCTGTTGCAAACCAGAACCGGCGTAGCCCATGGACTGTGACCGCTGTGGGGTAAAGCTGTTGCTGCGCGTACGGCCAACAGTCGATTTTCCGCTCTGGGCTGGGCTGTTCTTGCGGTTGCTGTTGTTTCTCCTACCATCCGGGTTGATGTGCAAGAACTGCTCCAAAGTGAGCGTGTGAACAGGTGCATCGATGCCAGTTTCGCTGACAAGAAAGTCGTGGTAGATGACCGGGACATGATCTTTGGTGAGCTGCACATCAAACTCCACATATTGAGCTCCAAGATTGGCCGCAGCAATGAAAGACGGCAATGTGTTCTCGCCGAGCTGAAGAGATTTGTTTGAGGTAATGTTTTTTCCGAGACCTCGATGGCCAATGACCATGGTAGACGAGAGCTTTTTCCAGTACGTCTGTCTAGAAGTAATCTCCATGTTAGGGTGATAGAAGGGTGTAATGACCAAAAAGTTGAAGTTGACTGTTCCAATAACCTCCAAGCTGCTGTTCATAATAGGCACGCACAAGTCGCCTTGCAAGTTCATACGGCCAGTGCCAAGGGATGGCTTGACAGAAGACATAAGGGCCACGGCACGGCCAATCTTGTGCTTGTTGTTTCCAGAATAAGTTGGGACAATGTCAAAGAGAAGCTTGACTTTGGATGCGTCTCGAGTTGTAAAGACAATCGGCTCGGTAGCAATATGCTCGTGAACCGGGAGATCAATAATAGTTGACTCTCCATGAGCCCCGTCGGCGGTTACCACGACAGACAGAGCTGTATCGAGCTGTGTGTTGTGTGCCTCTGCGAGAGGAACGCTGTCAAGAGTTACCGCATCAAGCTTCTTTCGAATATCCATAGATCCAAGGCTAACCAAGACCAGGCTTTCATTGGTCAGGTAACGATGACCGAACGTCTTGACAAGCTCAGCTGGTCGCGGTGCTGGCGGAGATCCATTCGAACGGCGGCCGTCAATGGAGGATGAGACCTCTGTAGGGTTCAGTGGTGGAGATGCAGTCACGGCTCTGGTAGCAGCCTCTGACTCGTCAGTGTGAGCCGCAAGAAGCCTCGCGATCTGCATATGGCCACGCAAAGAGGCATGCTCAGTGGCTGTCCAGCCAGATGCATCTGGCTTGGAGACATCTGCCCCAGCATCGATGAGCAATTGGACAACAGAGAGGGAGCCGTCAACAGCAGCGACGTGCAGAGGAGTCCAGGCATAAGATTTCTCTGTGATTTCCACATCGACCTTTTGCAACTTGCTCTCTAGGATGACCCGAGCACACTCATCATGCCCAAACCTGGCGGCAACGTGGAGAGCAGTCTCGCCCGTCTTGTCGGTCCAGTTGACATTAACACCCGCATCGACAAGCATCTTGACAATAACAGTGTAATTGGATTTGGTAGCAAGCGCAAGGACGGCGCCAGACTTGGCAACCGTCTTTCGGATTTCCGTCTTGGCTTCACTGCTGCCCTGCCAATTTTCGCCCTGGAGCAGAGCCTGGGTGGTTAGAGGATGGCCGCCGATGACGCTGAGATGGAGCGGCGCGTAACCATCACTGTCTTGCCACTCAGGGGCATCGATTCCGTCTTTGACGTCAAACTGATTCCATTGCTGCATCCTGGCCATGATGATTTGGCACACGACAACGAATCCAAATTGGGCAGCATAGTGAAGCGGTAGCCGGCCAAATGCGTCAGGGCTCTTCAAAGCAGCTCGCTGGTTTTCAGACATATTGTCAAACAGATATTCAAGAATCTGCACAGCTTCATCGTCCTTTCCGAGGAGAGCGGATTCGTGCTTGTTGATTTCCTTGACTTGGACGGCAGAGGAGACCGCAGGCTGCAGATGCCTGTTGTTGAAATGCGTGCCAACAGGAACGGGATACGTGTTAGCGTCCTCGTTTGTGGGCATAGATTTGGTCCGGCCAATGTGAATGACCAGGCGGTGGATGCAATTCCGTCCATTGATGTCTTCTGGCTCGTCGAGATCTTTGATGTTTTGCAAAAGATATGCAATACAGGCCCGGGATCTTCCTGAAATTGACCGTTGCAAAAGATTGAGCAACAATGGCTGTGACGAAGTCTCCGACGAGACAACATGTGCATCAGCCAAACCAGACTTCAGCGACTCAACGTCATTGCTGCGGACAGCCTGCTCCAGCGTATCGAACTGGGCCTGTGGCATATGAAGAAATACTCTAGCCGAGGATCTACTAAGGGAACGAGTAGACCGCTCTGACGTGGAATCATCTACGTTCTGCGCGTCTCCCAGCACCGAAAGCCAGCGGTTGATCTCGCTGAGTAGTCTGACGACATTTCCATCCCGCGCAAACGGCTTTGGATCAACCTTTGTTGAGATGTATCTGTGCTGAGAGGCGACTCCGGGCACCTTCTTGTCGGCCTTTTTAGTGATCTTGACGAAACCCTTTCGGTTTATTTCACCAAACCACTGCAGGTTTCTCAACTGACTTCTCAGTTCCAAGAGCGCGCCCATGACCTCCTCAATCTCGTCCTGGTCCAGAGTCGCGACGACATCGGGCACGCGTCCATAGCGATTCTGCAAAGGNTCGACGCGTCGGCAAGCCTCGGCGTACTTTTTGTTATAAAAGGAATCGACATCTTCAAGGTTACGGTCGAGGGCAAAGGAAAGCTCTGCGTGAGGAATGAGNNNGGGAGGAGGCTCGGCCTCAAGAAGGGAGAGTAGCGTNNNAGGCAGCCCACCTGCTGGATCTACGGTTTCGCCATTCCGGGCTTTCTCGGCGGCGGCCTTGACGAGTTTCTTGAGGCCCTTGTAGTTGATATAGGCGCCGGCCCATTCAGGGACTTGGTTTCGCGGAAGGCTTTGGAAGGGGACCGTTTCAGTGAATGCCTCCAATTGACCTCGAGCAACTCACTTTCGTCCAAACTTCATGGTTTCTTCCCAGCTCGCCCGGTTTTTCTTATCTTTCCTCTTTCGGTATGCTTCTTAATTTCAGCCTGCTTATGCCGATTGATTGGTCAGAGCTCTGTGTGGGGGTTTCTGTCAGACGGTTTTTCCCGACTTCTGATGGAGGGGCAGTCTGTATCAAATTGTCGTATGAATGGCGATCCAGATTGTGGCGGTATGGTTTGATCAGGAGGATAGAATGCTCCTACTCACAAAGCAGAAGCGCAATCTCGCCAATATTCAAAGAAAGGACCAGTGAGAACTGGAGAAAGAAAGTTAGAGCGCGGAGAGAGACAGCGAGCCTATATTCACCCGGGCGGTAGAAGAAGGCAAAAGATGTAGAGCAGAGCAGAGCAGAGCAGACCGCGTGATGATGACCAGCCTCCACGTTCCTCAACAAGCTCTAACAAATGCGGGTAGCCACCAAACAATCCATAGCCCGGCGGCGCTGAGTCTAGATTGCTCACAAACTCACGGGGGAGTGAATGATGACGGAGCGGAAGTGGGAAGCCGAGGACTTACTTGCACAAGCACAAACGAACGAGGTGGGTGTTATCGCAGACACATAGGTGTGATAAGCAACTCGGCCTCTCTCGATCAGCGACGGATTGCTCGCAATGTCCAACAACGACTTGCAGGGAGCAGCCAGTGGCGTCGGTCACACGTCCGTGTTCTGATACTGTCTCTTGGAGGTGAATACTCGTAATTTGCTGGCAAGGCTCATCTGACATGCGGCAGACAGGACAGGACAGGACAGGACAAGGTTCCGCAGAAGCGATGTTCGGAGGCCACGCCGCCTTTTTCAACGTCGTCCGGTGGAGATGGATCTTTGGAGAAGGGAAGAAAGAGGAAAGAGGAAGAAGAGATCAATCAGATGTTTGACTCTCCACCCCATCCATCACCACCCACTTTTGGCAGCGTCACTAGCGGTCATAGCATCAGTTAGTAGGCGACAAGACTGGAGGTTTTTAGTACTCGTATAGCAGCCTCCATCTCGCAACAGGCCAATTCACTCGCTCAGTCGCTGCGATAAAAAACCAACCGACAAACTTACCCAAGCCCAAAAGGACCAGACCCTGAATCGAAGCTGCGCGCCACTCGCCCCGGTGGAGCACCGTGTCTGTCGCCTTCTGGAGTCCCCCTGAGAGATTCCTTGCAGTGACATGAAGCCTTTGGAGCACATGGACCACATGCGATGCTTGAGTGGACACGCCCGCGCCTCGTGACCGAGCCGGCTCTTCCATTCCGGCCTTGCCGCCAGGCCAGTTCGCTTTGCCGCTTTGTCTCACTGTGACCCGGCCGCTGAGATCGCTGAGATCCGCTGAGAGTTAGCGGGCTGAGGCGCTGCCAGGCACGACCGCACATCGCTGTGGCGCTGGGTTTCGAAAACCAGACACGGTACCAACAGCACTGTAAGCCTCGATATTTTCTGCGCTAGCCACCGCCACTTCTCCAGATCTGAACACGCGCTGGGCCAGCTGGAGAATCACCAAGTTAAAAATGGAAGTTGGACACATTGATCGTTATAAAACTCGTGCCACAGTAGCATTGAATTTGGGTAATTGATGCGGTCATCATCGTCATGCTTGTACTGTACAGTAATTGGTGGCTTCTGAGCCCCAGTTCTCCAGTTCCCCTCCCACCAGAAAGCGCCGGTATGCGACATCATCCCAGTAAATGTTAGTCCATCACCAACTGTTCCATATTCAAATATTTGATATCAGTAATACAATACGACAAGTAGTTCTCCGTAAATAATGTTAGAAAGTTTGTTCAGGTCTGGCTTCTTTTTTTTTCTCCTTTCCTCATCCTTCAGTTCTCATCATCCTCTCATTAGTCAAGGTCATTCTCCGAAGCACGCCGCCTTCACTTGGCAGACAAGTCGGCCAAGCTGGGAGCAATTGCCCAGGTCTCGGTCTTGTGAGCTTAGACTCAACTGTGTTCCCATTGTCGAACAATTCAACCTTCTCGAACTTTGTTGCATGTCTGGGCAAAGACGTCTCTGACTCTGCGTGCGCGGGTTCTTCAGGAAGGGGTATAGCATCTTCACTCTCTAGAAGTGGCTGCGGTATCGATCCAACCAAAGAGGTGCTCTCCATGAGTTGGGTCAGCTCTTGATCCAACTGCTCGCTTCTTTGTGCCGCCGTCTTGCCAATGTGGAGTGCCATTGAAGCTCGAAAAGTCCGTGAGAAGTCGGGGTAGAGGAGCTTGCTCTCAATAGAAATCGTAGTTTTTCTCACAAACTCATACTCTTTCCATATACTCTCCAGTTGCAGCACTCTGCTTTTGCTCCTGTATATCTCTGTTTCGGATGTCGGCGTCCCTTTCGGGGGTCCGGCCTCTTGGGCCAAGGTGTTGAGAAGCTTCGTAAATGAGGGACCGGAAACCTTCAAGTTGACTAGGAGCGCCTTTGACGGCTTGTCTAGACCACCAAGACCACATATGTCTAGCAATACTCGTATTCGGTCGGCAATGTACGAGGTATTCTCGCTATCCCCCCANCTNCTAAGCAGCCTCTGCAAAGTTGGTTGGGAACGTGCGAAGCTGGAAGTCAATCGAACTGCAGCTTTCCAGTCCAGAGCATTGATGCATTCATCAAGGAAGTATTTGACTGAATTCAAGCTCAAGTTGACTCCAGACTGCACGCATGAAATGAAAAACGCCGCAGCCTGATCAAAGAGTTTGAAGTGAAGCAGACCGCCGATGATTTCTTCTACCAAAGGTTGTGAGAGTGGTAGATGGTCCCAGATATAGTCCCCGGTGAGAGTTCGGCGTCTAGAGTCCAGGGCCCAAGGCAGGAGATTTGGGTTTTCTTCAATGTCCGATACGTGCCTCCGGCGAACTTTTGCGCCGGTTCGGTTGTCGAGTCCGGTAATGCATGCGAGGGCTCGTAAGAATCTTCCATGATTATTAGTGCATTGGTAATGATTTAAGATGGCGATGAATGTGGATGGTGTAGGTTGTAAAAGTCGGTATTGGAAGAACGAAGCAACCAGTGCCTCGGCAAATGAATGATGGCCTGATTTGTTAAACGCAACAATGAGCGTGTTGTAGGTGTGTATATCTGGCGGGTGTGATGAAACTAGCAGGTTGTAGCAAATCCTGCCAACTTTCTCCTTCATACTAAGGTTCGACGCAGCAGCCAAGGATCTCAGCCGCTTATTCAATAGAATGGTGTTGTCCCGAGCTCTATCTGAGTCGATAGATCGGAATGTAAAGCCCTGACTTCCTTTCTCTAGTAAATTCCGGGCTTTTTGAAGCGAGGGGCCGGATTGGTCTTCAGGGAGATATCTTGTACGGTCCAAAAGCTTGCGAACAAGGGTCTCTGTACTCAGAGATTCGCGGAGCAGCTGGGCCTGATTCCGGGGTTCTCGGTAGTATCTCCCATTTGCACTCTCTTCTTGCATTATTGCGCCTTCGAGCCTATCGTAATCCATCTGCCTCTTAGAGTTCCGCAGCGGATGGTCTGAGCAGCCGTAGTGTTCGTGCTTTAGAGCTTCGACAAGATCGGATGCGCTAATGGTTGCTGGCTGGTGTATTTCCTTCATGTAGGGACGGCTGTTGTATATCTTCTTTAGGCTCTGCCATAGCGTATCCATCTGTCGAAGACTAAGTTCTGAAGCTGTTGAGTCGTCGTCCGAGCTGGGCCGTTGCCGGCCATCCTGAAGATCGGCCAATTCCTTTCGAACTTCGTCTAGCTGGCGATCCAGCTCTTTCCTGCGGTCATCCTTCCTAACAGCATCTACCAAAGCTGCTGTGGCGAATACTGAGCTGTAGCATGCTGTAAAGAGCTCGGCGAACGTCGGCTTGCGGCGAGCAGAGACCGGTCTCTTGCCCAGGGTCTCAATGGCGTTGGTGCAGGCTTTGCACCCACTGCGAGGAGCCTTTCCGGCTCTAGAAAGAATTGTCTGCATCACCCAGGCATTTGTATGCACAGATGAGGTTTCCGAGCGAGGCGGCGCGAATTATGGCCGTCAATTGACGTTGAAGCTCCAGGTGTAATGTAAATCCACGAAAATCGAACGATGCTCCAAGAGAGGTTTCTACGACGTCACGTGATCGGCCAATTCCCCCACCTCGATGAAATTGATCTCTCTTACACCATCTGCGTAATTGATGGGAGTCAGAGTGGAAAACATCACGAAATCGTTGTTTATTTTCTTCCTTGATTACTTTCTAAGATCACTTTTCATACGTTACAGCTTGGGAATAGGCAAAAATGTTTGCCCTTGTACTGACAGCAGAGCTGACGGGGTATGTGCTTNNNTTTTTGCCCCGCGATCTCATAGAATGCAATCACTCACATGAAAACAGTGTGACCAATTTGCGCCCCGATGATACGCAAGACAACCCGTTCTGGTACATGTTCAAGGTCCAGTGTACGTCTTGCAGAGAGACTCATGAGAACTATGTTGGAGTAAACCGCTTCGTGCGTNNNTCTCTCATGTCCAATACTGTCCACGAAACTCACATTCTTGAGCAGGAAACCAATGAAATGAGCGGCAGTCGGGGTGAGGCCAACTTTGTGTGGAGATGCAAAAATTGCAAGGTATACTTTGCAGTCACTCTAATGAAGCTACTGAGTAGATTCNNNCATACCTTGTTTTCTTATCGAGAGTCATCTGCGACAATCAAGGCAGCTCCGGCACCCTATGAGCAGGGAGAGCCNCCCAAGCCGCAAAAGGTGTTTGAGTTTGACTGCAGAGGTTTGGAGTTTACAGAATTCAAGGCAGAGGTATGTCAATGTTCATCCCCGGCTGATCATATGAGATTCGTTGCTGATAATGCTTCGCTTGAANNNGGAGAGTGGCTGGCCGATGGAATTGATTCCGGCACCAAGTTCACCGGAATTGAGCTGATAGACGGAGAATGGTTTGACTATGACGAAAAGGCGGGCGAGGAGGTCAGCATTAAGGAACTTGTATGGGAAATAAGGAGAGCGNNNTGTACAAAGGTTGATTCTAGTTTAGTAAATATTGAAAAGCTCATCCAACTGCGTGTCATGATAGAAGTGCTTCAAGTGCCCGATTAAATGCACTCCCCACAAAATCATGTAGACACCCCTGCCCCACACCTGTCCATCACGGTGCTGAACTTGAAAAGCTTCAAATTTGTCCCGACTTTTATTTACTGCAGCAGCTGAACGGAGCAGCGCAACTCACGAAATGGCAGCTGTCACCGCAAACTCCCCGGCAATCACCTTCCTCACGGATGCTGCTCATTTGCTTCGAGATGCAGCTCCAGAGACATCGGCGCATCTCCTGAGCCAGAGAGCAGGGCTTCTATACTCTCACGACATGGCACCCTCAGACCTTGAACGACAGCATGTCTGCGCTGCCTGCGGGCACATCATGATCCCCGGACAAGGAACTCAACTGAAGCTGGAGACATTGAGGGCCACAAGGAGAAAGACACGGTCTTCCAAGACGGCAAAACCCGGGTCTGCGCGAGAGCGATCCAAGGATTGGACGTGCGGCTTCTGCGCCAGAGTCACCCGAATTCCCCTCTCAGCTCCCGAACCTATCACGCGTCACAAAGCTTCCAAGGCAAAGATGCAAAAGGCCTCGGGCAGCGTCGAGGCACAAAAACCAGCCACTGCGAACGCGAGCAGCAAGAAGCGCGCCAAAAATCGAAAGGCCGGCTTGCAAGCTCTGCTCTCTGGCCAGCAGCGCCAATCGAACTCGCTGTCACTTGCAGACTTTATGATGAAATGAATCGGCGTACCAATGATCAATTACCTTGTCAAAAATCTTTATCCGGCTAACATGACGACAAATTTCTCATCTCGAATGACGGCAGCGCTGAATGTTGAAGAGCAGTGGAAAACGAACCACCTGATTTTCATGCGCCAGCGCCAGGCAGATGCATCAGGAACGTTCTAGTGCAGGCCAGCCCGTATGACATAACCGCGACCGTTAAAATTGCCCCTCCAAAAAATTTAAGACCCCGCCGTCGAGCCAAAACACTGCAGGGTGTATTTTTGCGACGACCTCAATTTTTTTAAGTCGTCTTTTTTCCTACTCTTTCCCCATTCTTCATTTTTGTGTTTCGCAATACCAAATCAAAATGGCCGCCGAAAGCGAAAAGCAGAATTTCTTCGAGCCTATCGGAAACCAGGCGCAGGGCCTGGCAACTGGAACAGATGGCGCTGCCGCCGAGGACGATGATATCAAGCCCGTGGACGAGATTGAGTCGCTGTGCATGAACTGCCACGAAAATGTCAGTCGCTATATGCTACAAACCCTCCTGAGATGCCGTGATCATATGCTAACCCAGATTTTAGGCATGACAAGGCTCCTCCTTACCCAGATCCCCTACTTCCGCGAGGTCGTCATCATGTCTTTCTCCTGCGACCACTGCAACTTCCAGAACAACGAGATCCAGCCGGCCGGAACCATTCAGCCCAAGGGCACGCACTACGAGCTGCGCTTAACCACCCTCGCCGACTTCTCTCGCCAGGTCGTCAAATCCGACACCGCGACCGTCAAGTTCATCGAGATCGACCTCGAAATCCCTGCAGGCCGCGGCCAGCTGACAAATGTAGAGGGCCTACTAACAGGCGTCGTTGACGACTTGGAGATGGGACAAGAGGCGCGCAAGGAGCAGGCTCCTGAAATCTTCGACAAGGTTGCAGATATCATCAAGAAGAGCAGGGCCATGCTAGCGGGAGACTCGTTCCCTTTCCGCGTCTACGTCGACGACCCTGCCGGTAACTCTTTCATCGCGCCCGACCTCAAGGACGGTGTTGGCAAGTGGGAGAAGCACGAATATGCCCGTACTCCCGAGCAGAACCAGGCCCTCGGCCTCGCGGACAGCGACGCCAACGCCGACCATACACTCAACAACCCAGGTCTCACTGAGGATGGCGAAATCATCCCCAACGAGGTCTACAGTTTCCCGGCCACATGCCCCGGCTGCATGCACTCCTGCACAACACACATGAAGATGGTCGACATNCCCCACTTCAAGCAAGTCGTGCTCATGTCGACTGTGTGCGACGCCTGCGGTTACCGCTCCAACGACGTCAAGACCGGCGGCGAGATCCCCGAGTACGGTGAGAAGATTATCCTCGAAGTCGACGGCGACGTCGATCTCGCCCGTGACATCCTCAAGAGCGAGACCTGCGGCCTTGAGTGCCCCGAGCTCGAGCTGCACGTCAACCCCGGCACCCTGGGCGGCCGCTTCACCACCGTCGAGGGTCTCCTCACACAGGTCCGCAACGACCTTCACAGTCAGATCTTTGAGGCTGGCGAGGGCGGCGACTCCCTTCGCTCCGACGAGAAGTCCCAGTGGGACAAGTTCTTTGCCAACTTGGACAA
The DNA here is from genome assembly GCA_030015385.1 of Trichoderma sp. BMH-0061. NCBI lineage: Eukaryota > Fungi > Ascomycota > Sordariomycetes > Hypocreales > Hypocreaceae > Trichoderma > Trichoderma sp. BMH-0061. The sequence goes on from JARWZN010000006.1 coordinate 1,619,699, forward strand.
CGCTATCGCCGGCACCAAACCCTTTACTGTCATCTTGACGGATCCCTTTGCCAGCAGCTACGTCCAGTCGCTGGTCGACCCTCCGGCACCAGATCCCAAGATCAAGAAGGAGAGATACACGAGGACAGAGGAGGAGGAGGAGGAGCTTGGTTTGGCAGATATGAAGGTTGAGGGATATGAGGAGCCTGAAAAGGAAGAGGCCAAGGCTGAGGCTGAGGCTGAGGCAAACTGAACAATTTTTTTAACGTATGATGATGAGAAATAAAGTAAAAGTAAAAAGGGCATTTCAAGACATAGGATATGGGCTTAGAAAAATAAAATATTTTCCTGAATAGAAACACAGCAATGAGTCTCGACCACTAAATCGTGAAAGTCTCCTTAGAAGTTGCAAAAGCTCCTCAGCAACCTGATCCTTTCCTTCTCCCTACCTACTGAGAGAGAGACAAAATGCCCTCAAGTCATGAACAAATATCTTGTTCATGTTTTCATTATATTGCACAATCAAATTTCGGCGAGCTGCGCCTTTCGTTGGCCTACCTGTCGCCGGTATTAGATCTTACTGATAATCACAATTTACGTTATATCTGCTACTAGGTACTGTTCATTTCCAACTGAATAACGTCATTTATTAATATAGAAAATAATTTAAATAAGACATCCTTAAAAGAATAAAATATCTTTAAAAAAATAAAATATTTTTAAAATAATAAAATATTCTTAAAATAATAAAATATTTTAAAAGAATAAAATAACTTTAAAAAAATAAAACAGCCTTATAAAAATAAAATAACCTTAAAAAAAATAAAATAACCTTAAAAGAAATAAAATAACTTTAAAAAATAAAATAGCTTTAAAAATAAAATAAAATAGCTTTAAAAAAAATAAAATAGCTTTAAAAGAATAAAATAGTTTTAAAAGAATAAAACAGCTTTAAAAAAATAAAATAACTTTAAAAAATAAAATAGCTTTAAAAAAATAAAATAATTTTAAAAGAATAAAATAACTTTAAAAAAATAAAATAATTTTAAAAAAATAAAACAGCCTTAAAAAATAAAATAGCTTTAAAAAAATAAAATAACTTTAAAAGAATAAAATTATAATAAAGTTATAGTTAAGTAAAGGTATTTTAATAAGTGGAATTAACTAGACCTATGACTTATAGTAGTTAGGATAAATAATTAAGCTAGGCTTAGCCTAGCTTAGTAGTATAAAGGAAGATAGCTTCCTTTTATTTAGATAGAAAGAATAAGATAAGTTATTTTAATAAAATAAAACTTAGCTATAATAGTAGCTTTTATTTTAATTAAAATAAAGTTATAGTAGTTAAATTAAATAATTCTTTAATTTTATTTTTATACTATAGTTCTAATAGTAGTTAAATAAGCTAGGTTTTTTATAATATATTTAAATATTATTAAGCTAGTTTAAAAATATATTCCCTAGCTATTAATAAAATAATAATTAAAATAAGAAAGATTTTTTTATTATTTTATTATTTAATTTATAAAAAAAAGTTAATTATTAAGTTTATTTTTACTAAGTTTATTATAAGAATACTATTACTTTAACTATAAATAAAAATAATAAAATTATTTTATATAAATACTAATTTTATAAAGACTAAGTTAAAAAACTTATAGTTAAATATTATAAAAGTTAAATATAAATAATTAATATTAAAATAAAATAAAGCTATTAATTAATTAAGCTTATAAAAAAAAAGTTAAATAAAAAAAATAATAAAAGATACCTTTTAGCTATTACTAAAACCTATACTTTTTATTAAGTTACTATTTAAATTATAAGCTAAACTTTTACTTTTTTTTTTAAAAAAAAAAAAAGGGAAAATAAAGGGAAATAACTTAAAAACTTTATTTAATTATTTAATTAAAATATTTAAAAGTCCTAAGGTATTTAAGTAATTTAATACCTAAATTAAGTAAAAAATAAAAAGTTAATATTAAATTACTTTAATATTACTAAAGACTTAAAGTTTTAAACTTCTTTTATAAAAAATAATAAAATAAAAACTATATAAAGTAATATAAAAAAAGGATAATACTACTAAAAGAATTTTCTTAATATTAAAAAACTTCTTTTTTTAAAAAAGTATAAAGTAAAAATAACTTTTTAATTACTTAAATTTTTAAAGGGGTATAAGTAATTATAGTAAAAAATTATTTAATTATTAAATTAAAAGTAAATTATACCCTTTAATAAGGGATATAAAATCCTATTACTTATATTAAATATAATTATTAAAACCTAAATTAAGACCTTAGTATTAAATATAATAATTAATAAAGTATAAGAAATTAATAATTAATTAAAAAGAAATATTATTTAATTAATAAAATAATAGAAAACTAATTACTAAAAGAAGTTTAAAATCTAGCTAAGTATTATTTTATTAATAAGTTATAAATATTCTTTTATACTAAGTTAAATAATATTATTTTAACTAATATTTAAAGATATTTAATACTAAGGTTATTAATTAATTAATTATTAAATATTAAAAATTAAAGAAAATTTTTTACTAGATTACTTTAATAATTATTTAATTAACTTAACTTAAGTATATTAAGCTTTTAAATATATAAATATTAATAGTATTTATTTTATTTTTAAAACTATATATAAAGGAGGTTATTAATCTACTACCTTTTTATTAATAAAAAATATTATTTAATTAAGAAAAATATAATCTTAATTAATTTATATTATATTAAATTAAAGATTATAATTTTAATATACTTTTAAATTAATTTTTTTAAGTAGTATATTAAGTTTATTATAAATTAATTATAAAACTAAACTATAATAAATTAAGCTTAAGGAAATAATTAATTTAATAATTAAACCTTTTATTAATAATAAAAGGTATTAACTTAATTTTAAACTTACTATAGGAAAAGGGACTTTACTTATATATTAAATAAATAATTAATAAAAAATAAAATACTTTATTAATAATAATATATTAAGCTTCTTTAAAAAATATAATTTATTTATAAAAAAATATAATAATATAGATTAGGAAAAGATTAATTACCTAAGCTACTATATAAATAATAATATTTAGTTAAAAGTTAAATATTTAATAAAAAAAGTTATTTAGCCTAAGATTAAAAAGGAAATAAAATTATATTTTAAAAATTATAATAATAATAAAAATATCTTTTTATATAATTATAAAGTTTACTTAGTTTAATAAAAGCCTAAGATTAATAAAGTAATCTTTAATTAACTTTTAAATTACTAAAGTATTTACTAAAAGATTAATAAAATTAATTAAATAAAATCCTTAGTATATATTTAAAATATAATAAAAGTAATACTTTAAGCTTAAACTAAGGAAATTATAAAAAAAATAAAATTAAATAAGTTAAATAACTTTAAAAATTATAAATATTAGAAAATTTAAAAAATATATAAAGTAAAAGTTATTAAATTAATTAATCTAAAGTAAAGTAATAAAATATTTAATTTATTTAGCTAATTTTATTTAAATAATAATAATAATTCTTTTAAATATTAAAAATATAGATCTTTAAAAATAAAGTAAACTTTAAGACCTATTAATAAAGTTAAAGGCCTTTATTAAAAAGACTCTACTATTTAATAATTAATTAATTAAATAAATAAGCTATAGATTAAAGTTTATAAAGTTAAAGAAGAAAATACTTTTTAAAAACTTACTTTAATAATTAATAGGAAAATAAACTACTTTATAAATTAGTAAAAACCTTATTTATTATAAATATAGTATTTTACTATTTTAAAAATAATAAAAAATTATTTAATTATAATTTAAAAAGTAAGTTTTTTAAAACTTATACTATAAAAAAAGTAAATTTATATACTTTTATTATAATATATATAATTACTATATAAAAAAATATAAGTTTTAAAAATATAATAAAAGTATAAAATTTTTTTTATAATTTAAAAGTAAAATATATTAAATTTAGTCTAAAGTAAATACTTATTTCTTTAAAACTATTTAAAAATTTAATTAAAAAAAGTATAAATATAAGGAAAATAGCTATTATATAAGCTAAAAGCTTTAATTTTAATAATAACTAGTAAATATATATTAAAAAAGCTAAAGCTAAGATTTCTAAAGGATAAAACTAAAAAGTAATTCCTAAAGAATTTAAAATTATTAAAATAATTAAAAAAATAACTTAAATATTAAAGTATATATTACCTAAGGTTATAACTTTATTACTATTACTTTTAATTATAAATAAACTTTATTTTAAATTACTTATTATAAATATAATATACTTTTTTAAAAAAAATTAATTAATTAATTAATAAAAGGATAAAGGATTAAACTTAGTTTTTAAAATAGACTTTATTAAATAAATATAAAAAGTTAATAAAGCTTAAAAGAAAAGGTTTATAATTTTACTATTAGTAGCTTAAATAATAATTTAATAGTTAATTTAAACTTTAATTAAATAATTATAGTTAAAGTTATTAAAATTAAAAGCTATAAGTATTAAAGAATTAAAAAGTTAAATAAGAGAAAATAAACTTATAATAGTAATACTATAAGCTAAATTAATTAAAAAAATAACTAATAATACTAATATTATAAAAGAAAGTAAAGCCTACTATAAGTTAGTTAATATATTTTATATTAAAGTTAATAAAAATTAGGAATATATTATAGTTTAAAAAGTAATTTTAAAAGTAATTATTAAAAATAAAATTAGCTTAAATATAAATATAATTTTAAAAGTAATACTAAAATTAATTATATAATTAGTAAATTATTTAATTAATAAAATACTTAAAGTTAAATAAACTTAATTTATAGAAAAAGTTATAGTCTTTAAAAATAGTTTAATAAAGTAATAAATATTAAATAATAATAGATTTATAAAAGTCTTAGTTATTAAAAGTATTTATTTACTAAAGTATAAACTAAAGTAAATTATAGTTAATATAAGTAAATATATAATAACTATTATAATTATTTATTTAAAAAATAAAATAAATATAAAAAAAGAAATATATATATATTTATTTATTTACTATAATAAATATAATAATTAATAAAAAATATAATAATTATAAGGAATTATTTAATTATAAAGAACTTAAAATAAATAAAAATTACCTATAAACTAACTTAATTTAGCTTAATAAAATTATTAAATAAATTTAAAACCTTTTAATAATATAAATTTAACTTAATAACTTAAATATACTTATTATAAAAGTATTAATTAATTTTAAATACTAAGGTAATATAATAAATATATAAATAACTTAAGATTTTAATTTAATAATTACTTTATATAAAATAATTATTAAAAACTACTTTAAATACTTAATTAAGATTATAAGTAAAGCTATTACTTAGGTTTATATTAAGAATATATAAGTTATTATTTATATTTATATTATAAAAGCTAATATATTAGAAAACTTTATTTTAAGTATATTATTTATTTAAGCCTTTTAACTAATATTTAATTATAAACTTAAAGATAAAACTTTATATATTAAATACTAAATTAAAAGAGTTTAAGTTATTACCTTAATTATAAATATTATTAAATAGAAAAATAATACTTTTAAATACTCCTTTAACTATTTAAAATAAATATTAATTTCATCTTTAGGTAAAAGGTTAATAATAAAGATTACTTAAAAAAACCTAAGTTTAAAAAAGATAATATTAAAGTTATAAAAATCTTTAAAAACTTAAAAAAGGAAATTATAATATAAGTAATATAATATATAATATAAAATTAAATAAAATAATATTAAAAAATATAAAATTAAATAAAATAATATTAAAAAAAGGAATTATAAATATAACTTTAAATAAAAATTTAATAAAAAGAAAAAGAAAAAGAAAAATTATTAAAATAAGTTTAAGGTTAATATAATATATAAGCCTAAAAGTAAGAAAATAAACTTAGTAAATAATATACTTTTTAATAGTTTAATATTAGTTAAAAACTTTAATTAAAAATAAAAAAGTAAAAAAATATTTAATTAAAACTTAATATAAATACTTTTTATACTTCTTTTATTACCTTTAAGTTTAAATTAATTAATTATAAATTAAAATTAATAAAGAAGAAACTAAAGAAAATTTAAAAGACTATTTAAAAAACCTTTACTAAAGAAAAGATAAAAATTCTAATAAAAATCCTATTTAATAAAAAAGTAGCTTTATTTTAAAACTTTTTAAAAAGTAGTAAATTAAATTTTAAAATTACTTTATTATAGAAAATTAAAGTTATTCTCTATAATATTTAATAATTAAAAATAATCTTAATTTTAAAAGCTATAGTTTTAAAGGTAATTAACTTTTTATAAATATAAATTAAAAAAAGAATCCTAAAAAAAAGCTATAATTTATATAAAAATCCTTTTTTTTTATTTAAAAAAAATAATAAATTATAGTTAATTAACTTTATTATTTAACTTAATAAAGTAACTATTTATAATACTTTTATACTTTTAAATATAAAAAAGTTTAATAAAGACTTTACTAAATATATATTACTTTTACTTTTAAACTTCTTCTTTAACTATAATTAAATATTTCTTAATATTTAAAGCTATAATTATATAATATTTATAAATTTAATTAAATTACTAAAGTATTATACTTTACCTATAGGTATAATTAACTTAATAATATAATTTTAGTAAATTATAATATAAATATTATTTAATTTTATATTTATTATATATTATTCTTTTTTAATAATATTATAGTAAAAAATATAAAAACTACCTATAATAATAAAAAGTTATTACTAAAAGTAAAGTAATATATTTTTAAATACTTAATAAACTTAAATAAGGTTTTAGTTAATATAGAACTATTAAAGTATACTATTTTAGCCTTAAAGTTTATATTTTACTAAAAATTAACTAATTTAATAAAATACTTATATAAAATATAAAGTAAGTAATTTATAATTACTAAAGTTATAAAAATTTAAAAATAATATTACTATTATAATATTTATAATATATATTTATTTTTAAGCTTAATTAATTATTATTAAATCTAAATTAAATATTTTATATAAATTATAGCCTCTTTAATTTACTTACTAAAGAAAATAATAAAATAAAATTAAAATAAAAAAATCTAAAATATTATAAAGAAACTTAAGGAATATATAATAATTATACTTATTTTAACTTCCTTAAACTTAAGTAAAAGTTATAGTAAAATTATTTTAATAATAAATATTAGTTTTATAAACTAAAGTATTATATTAATATAAATAATTAATAAAAAATATAAACTAATTTAATATAAAAGTAATTATTAATTACCTTTAAAAAAGAAATATAATATTATAAAGCTAAAATATAAAGTAATCTTTTATATTTTAAAATACTTATATAAATATATTTATAATACTTTATTTATATTAAAAATAAATATAAAAGTTTTTATTAATTAAATAAATAATATAGTTAAAAATATTTTAAACTTATATATTATATATTAAATTAATTATATTTTACTATTTAATTTTATAATTAAGTATATTCTTAGGAAAAATAATATTATAGTAAATACTTTATTTTATAAATTAATAAAATTATTTAATTTAAAAAAAATAAATTAAAGGAAAACTTAAAAAATTTTATTAACTTATATTTACTAAATATTAAAATATAACTATTAATAATTAACTATATTAAAAAATAGTAAAAGCTAGTAAAATATTTTACTATCCTTTTAGTAATTATTTAATCTTAAGTTAGTAAAATTTAAAAAGCTATATTTAAAAACTAAATACTACTTTATAAAAAATAAATAATTATAATTTACTTTTATAAAAATATAATTTATATTAGTATTAGTAATTAATAACTTAAATTAGTAAAAGGAAATTATTTAAATATTCTATTTAATTAACAGTTATAAAAAAAGAAAAGTAATATATTAATTAATTAAGTAATAATATTAGTAAAAGTTACTTTAAAGTAATATAAAAAATACTATTTTAATATATAGCTTATATTAAAAATTTAACTTATACTAATTTTATAAAAAAGCTAAGTTTTCTATATTTTTTTACCTTATATAATAAATCTACTTTAATACTTAATATATTCCTTTAAATAAAGGATATTAATATTTAATAAAAAGGTAATATAACTTAATTAAATAAATTAAAGTTATACTAATTAAAAAGTTAAATTTATTAATAATAATAAAGTTTATAATAAACTAAATATATTAATTTAAATTAATAACTTATATTATTATAAATAAAAGACTAAAAATAAAAGACTTTATCCTAAGGTTACTAAAAGGTCTAAGGGTAAAATATATTATAATATTAATATATTACCCTTAAGCTAATTCCTTAGTTAAAGTTAATTATTATAGTTTTATTAAAATAATTATAAAAATTACTAAAAAAAGACTAGTAAATAACTAAAAACCTTTAACTTAGCTATATTAATAAACTAAATAATAATTAAATCCTCTATAAGAAAATTAACCTTTTACTTAATTTATAATTAAGAACCTCTTTTTTTAATTAAAGTTAAGGTTCTAACTTAATGTTTTATTAATTAAAATAAAGTTTATTTAACTAAAGATTTATTAAAAATATAAATATATATATTAAAATAAAAAGCTAAAAGATATTAAAAAAGCTAAGTTAAAGGTAGTTTTATTTTAAATAGCCTTTATAAAAAAAATTAATAAAAATAATTACTATACTTTATATAAAGAAGTATAATTAATTAATATTAAGGATTTTATTTTTTTTTTTAATATTTATTATATAAATAATAAATCTTAAATAATAAAGTTATAAATATAATAGCTTAAACTTTATAAAGTAACTTTATAAAATACTAAGTTTAGTATATATTAAATTAAAATACTAAATAATATAAAAATTAAAGAAACTATAGTAGTTAATTAATTAAAAAAGTTTATAAAAAATAAAACTAAATAATAAAAATTAAATTTAGATTTTAACTTACTAAATAGGAAGTTATATATTAAATATAATCTACTAAGTAATATAACCTTAAAAGTAAAAATAAAAATATAAAGCTATTAAATAATTAAATAAATATTAAAAATATAAAAAATACTAGTAGTTAAATATTATAAAATACTTATTTAAAAAGACTTAATAAACTATTTAACTACTAGAATATTAATAATAGTTAAAAAAATAAAACTTTAAGTATTATAAACCTTATATTAAATTATTTAAACTTTATAAATAAAAATTAAATAGTTATTAATTATAAAGTAATTAAAGAGAACTCTAATAGTAAAGAAAGTAATATAAACTTAAGTAGTAATAAAAGTAGTAAAAATATTCTTTATTTAAATCTATAGCTATTATTATATTTTAAAGTTATTAAACTAAAACTTTTAAAAAAGAAAAAAAAGTATAAATATATTCTAAGATTTTAAAAACCTTTAATTAAATAAAAGTATAAGGATAACTACTTATATTAATAATAGCTACTTAAAAGCTATTATTAAAAAGGAGGAAAATAAAAGAAATATTATTAAAAGAATTTTTTTATTTAAAATATAAAAATAATAAACTTAAACTATTTCTATTATTATAAATTAAAATTATTTAATTTAAGCTATAGTAATTATCCTACTAGTTAATAAATCTTTAACTTACTTAACTTTAGCTATATAAAATTAATTATTAAGATCCTTATATAAAATTAAAGATAAATAAAAAGTAGTATTTAAATAAAAAATAATATTAACTTTATTATTAAAATATTTATTTTTTTAATTATAATTAAGAAAACTATTTACTTTACCTTTTTTATTAATAACTTTTATTTAATAATTAAAAGTATTATTATTTATAATTAATATAACTAGATTATAAATAATTAATATAATTACTTTTTTATTAACTAAGTAAAAAAATATAATTATAAAAAGAAAATAAAATATACTTTTAAACTAAATTAATAATTAAAAAATAAACTTAAATATAGTAAAAATAAAAATATAAATTTAAATAATTATAAAAAGTAATAAAAAGTATTTTAATATACTTAAGCCTTTTAGTAAAAGTATATATAAACTAACTATATAAATAACTAACTTTAATAAAAATATAAACCTAAGTAATTATTTTTCCTTTAATAAAATTAAAAATAAATTCCTAGTCTTCCTTTAATTAATTAAATAAAATATATTAAAAATACTTCTTAAGGGTATTAATTAATTAAAGAAAAGAAATATAATTAAAAGCTTTATTTATACTTCTTAGAAAGGATTTAGGAAAATTTAACTTAATATATAAAAGGAAATTTATTTAACTTAAGTTTAGACTATTAATAGTTTAAACTTTAAAATACTTAATAATTTAAAAAGCTAAAAAAGTTAAAAAAAAATTAAATAATACTTTAAAGATAATTACTATAATCTACTTTAAAAAAGAAAAAGTATAAGAAATAGAAAATTAAATATAATTAAACTACTTAAAGAAATATTTATAAAAAGTCTTATATTTATTAAAAAAAGTATTAACTAAGTTAATTATATTAAGGAGTTACTTTTTATAATATATACTAAGTTTATTTATAATTAAATAATAAAAAAAGGTAGAAAATAAAAAAAAGAAAAAATTATAATTTTTTATTTATACTTTTAAGACTTTATTAAATAGTTAAAATAAAGAAAATAAAAACTATTAAAAAAATATAACCTTTAAGCTTATATAATTACTAATATAAAAAAACAGCTGCTAGTATAAGAAAAAAGGAAAATAAAAATAATTACTTAGAATTATTTAATTAAATATAATAATAAATAAAAATTATATAATATCTTAAATTACTTTTTAATTTAATCTTTTTTTTTAACCTTTAGTAAAAGAAAAAAAACTTTATTAAAAAAAATCTTTAAAGTTACTAATATAACTTTACCTAGGAAATTCTATAATAATAGAAAATCCTCTTTAATAGAAAAAAGTATTAAAGAATATTATAGTAAATAACTCTTTTATATTTACCTTTATATAATATAACTTATAGTTAAAAAAAAAGGGCTAAGGTAAGTAGCCTTAGACTTATTACTTTTAAAAGCTTATACTCTTTACTAAAATATAATTAAATTCTATAATTTAATTAATAATAATAAATAAAAAAAATAACTTAAATTTACTTATAAACTCTTAGCTTTTTTAAAAACTTATAATTTAATTATTAACTTTTATTTTTATAATTTAATAATTACTACTACTAAAAGTATTAATTAAATAATAATAATTTTAAAATATAAAGTAATAATTTAGGCTTAAACTATAGTAATAAAGCTATAAAATAACTTTATATTTAATATAGGCTTTAAAGTTTTATTAAAAAACTTTAAAAATTTTATTTTTAAAAAATAATTTTATACTTTAATAATACTTTAGTTAATTTATTTTAAAGCTAATAATTTAAAATAGAAAAAATAGTTTTTTATATATATTTAATACTTTATTTAAAAATAATAAAGTAAAATAGCTTATTAAAATTTAAAAAGTATTCTTTATATAAGTAAAATACTAAAGATTATTTAATTTTATTAAAGTTCTTTATATAAAATAACTAAAAGGATAAAAATATAAATACTTAGTACTATTATAAATTATTAATACTTTATAAAGCTTTATAAAAATAATAATTTAATAAATTATAGAAAATAAAACCCTTTAGTAATAGTTTATTATAAAAATAAAAGCCTTATATAAACTATTTAATTTTCCCTTTAAAAACTAATATTTTTACTAAATAATAAATAAAAATACTATAAGCTTATAAAACTAAGCCTTAGTAATAATATAAGTCTTTTTTAAAATTAAGCTAAGGCTAAGTTTATTAAAACTACTAGGAGAAAATAAAAAATAATTAACTTTACTTTAAAGTATTACCTATTATATAATTTATTTATAAAATAATAATTAAAGTAGTTTAATAACTTAATAAAAAAATACTATTTTAATTAAAAAATAAATATTAGTTTTAAAAAACCTTTAATTATAAATTAATAATTTAAAAGTAAATAAAATCTTTTACTATATACTATTAAAAAATTAAAAAATAACTATAATATAAATTCTAAAAATAAAACCTTTTTTAAAACTACCCTCTTTTACTTTACTAAAGTTAAATAAAAATAATAGTAATATATACTCCCTTAGCTAAAGTAATAGTATATATTATTAAATAATAAGTTAAAGTTTTTATTATTTTAAAAGTTTTAAAAACTAAAGTTATAAATACTAATACTATAGATTAATTAAATTTAAATAATATAGTAAAAATAAATATAAAGGTTAAATAAATAACCTTTTACTATTAGTATAAGTTTAATAATAAATAAAAATTATACTTAGATATTTATATAAAATACTTAAATAATTACTTTTTACTATTATTTATAAAGTTTATAAATAAAAACTATTAAAAAGCTATTTAAAAAGCTATATTATAACCTTAATAAAAATAAATAATAAAAATAAAAGTAAAGTAATTAAAGAAATAAAATTAAACTAAAGATTTATAGAAGAAATTACTTAAAAAAAGTAATATATAAAAAAGTTATAAATTAAATAATTAATTTATTTAAAAAAAGGAAAAATAAATATATATAGAAATTAAATAATAAACTACTTTAAACTATTATTTAAAAAAAGGAAATTATACTAAAATTTATTTACTAAATTAAATTACTTAATCTTTATTAGTAAAATTATTAAAACCTCCTTTTTTTATTTTTTAATTACTAAAGTATAATAAAAGACTATTTAATTTTAAAAACTATTCTTATATATTAAATAATAAATTTCCTAAGCCTTAGTATAAAAATCCTTAGTTAAATAAGGAAATTTATAAGTTAATTTTAAAGCTAAAGTAAAGTTAAGTATAATATTATATTAAGTATTAATATTAGTATTTTTCTAAGCTTTTTTAAAAAGTAGCTTTATATAAGTAATATTACTTAATCTTTATTAATACTTAGGGTATATATATTAGCTATAATTTAAACTATTAAACTATATATAATTAATATAATCTTTATATTAATAATTAAAAAAGGAAATATATTTTAAAAAAAGGAAAAGAATATATTTTTATATAGTTATAATAATAAATAAATAAATTTAAATATAATAATAATATAATTAAAGATTACTTTAATTATAAAAAGTAATTAAAAAAGCTTTAAAGTATTTAGCTTTTTATATACCTAAAGATTAAAAAAACTAACTATAAAGATAAGTAATTTTAATAAAAATATATATATAATTTTAAACCTTAGTTTTAATAATATAAATAATTAAAGAGTAATTAAATAAATATAATTTAAAAGTAATTTTTTAAAAATATTATTTAAAGTAATAACTTTTAATAAAATTCTTTAATATTAAAAATAAATAAAATAACTTAGTAAAACTAATCTTAGTATATATAAAAAGACTTAAGTAACTTAAATTAATTTCTTTAATAATTTAAACTTTAAAGTACTTTTAAAACTAAATAAAAAAAAGTTAATATTAAAATTAAATAATACTTAAAATAAATTTATAATATTAATATTTAATATAAATATTTAAAGTAAAAGATAAAAACTTATATAATTATATTAGGAAAAAGTATACTTTTAAAAAGTTACCTTTACTTTAACTTAAGCTTTAGTAAAGGATATAATATTAAAAAGCTTTTAATAAAAAATAAAAAAAAATTCCTTTATAATTAAGTAATTATATAAAGAAAAAAAAAAAAAGAAGAATTTATAAAGGAAATAGTATTGAAAAAAAGTATTAAAATAAATATAAATAAGAAAAGTTTATAAAAAGAGTAATAGAAATCTTATTACTTAAAAAAGTAGTAATTTATAATAGTAGAAAAAAGATTAACCTAAGGAAAATACTATTATAAAAGGCCCTTAAACTTTATAAATAAAAAACCTTATATAAGCTTTTTATTAATATTATACTCCTTACTTATACTTTAATTTCCTTTTAATAAACTTTATTAAATTATTTAATTTTTTTTTTTTAACTTTTCCTTAACCTTTTATAAATAAAATATAAGTTTTAAATAAATAATTATAATAATAGGATTTATAAAATTTTTTAATTAATAAATAAAAAAGAAAAGTAAATATTACTATTTTATATTACTTATACTTCTTTAGGAAATATATTTACTTTTTAATTCTTTAAAAAAAATAAAAAAAGTATTATTAATAAAAATATATATAAGCTTTATAATTAATAACTTATATAGTTTATTCTAAAGTATATATAATTTAGAAAATAAATAAAAAGTTATTTTATTAAAAACCTTTAAAAAAATTAATTAATAAACTACTTTAGTTAAGTAAAGTACTTTTTTAATATTTTATAAAATAAATAATATAATTATATAAAAAAAGTTTATAAATTTTTATTAAAAAGTAGTAAAAAAATATAAACTATAAGTAATTATTTAATTATAATATTTTAAATTATAATTTAAAAGTTTAATTATATAATTACTATTAAATATTATAAAATATATACTTTTAAAGAATATACTAAATATAATTTATTTAAAATTAAAAACTTTAATATTTATTATAAACTTTACTTAAACTTTAAAGTATTTAAAAAATATATAAAAAAAAGTAATTATTTATAAACTTTATCTTCTTTAAAGTATATTAAGTAGTAATTATTTAAGATTAAAGATTTAGTTAATTATATTACTTTAATTTTACCTTTATATAATAAATAAAAAAAGCTAAATAAACTATTTACTTATAGAAAAAACTACTATAAAAAGTAAAATACTTAAGATTATTTAATTTTTATATTATACCTTATATAATTTAACTAAAAGAAAATAAATATAGCTATTTAACTTTATTTTAGCTATTAATTATACTTTAAGGTTTAGTAGGATTTAAAATTAAAATTAAATAATTAAATATAATAAAAGAATTAAAAACTTTAGAAAAATATAAAAGATAATAACTTTTATTTAAGGAAAAATTTAATCTATAGCTTTAAGACTAGTATTTATTTTAACTTAATATAAAAAGTATTAGGATTTATATAAATATTATTTATATAATACTAAAGGTTATTACTTTAAATAAATTAAAAATATTTTAATAAAAGGCTTTTATTTAAAAAACTAAATATTAATATTTATAAAACTTAAACTTTTTATATTTAAAAAACTTTAAAAGTAGTTAAAAAAAATAATATTAAAAAGTAATTAATATATATAAATTAAAAAATAAAGCTTATTAAATTATAAAATAAAATTTAAATATTTTTATTATATAAAGGAAATAAGTTTTTAATTATTAAATAATAAACTTAAATTAAGTTTATAAATTAATTATTTAATATATAAGAATATTAACTTCTTTACTTTTCCTAACCTTAAGTAAAACCTTTACTTAGTATTTTAAAACTTCCTTAATAAAATACTTTATTATAAATAGCTATATTAAAATAACTAACTATATTAACTTAAAATTAAATAATATTTTACTTAGGTATATTTTTATTTTATAATAATTTATAAACTTAATTTAAAAGTATTATTTTATTATTTTTAAATTAACCTTTAAGTAATTTCTTTATAATAAAGCTCCTTTATAATATTCTATTATAGCCTTATTTAAAAAGTTATACTAAAACTAATTAATTAAAGAAAAATATATTTATTAATTATATTAATATAAAGTATAAAGAAGAAAAAGTAATTAAATTAAAAATATTTATAAAAATAATTATATATTTACCTTAGGACTTAAGGAATAGAATAAAAAATATATTTTATAGCTTAAAGACTTTAATAAAGCCTAAAGGTTATAAATACTTAGGTTTTAATAATATAAAAAGGAAATAATAAACCTTAAGTTTAAAAATAAAGAAAAATAAAATTAAAAATATAATTAATTATTCTTTAATAAAGCTAATATTATAATAATACTATATTAAAACTTATATAATTTTTAAAAATTTATTAAAAAAGTAAAGAAAATAGAAGAATAAATATAATAAATTAATTAATTACTATTACCTAAATTAATTAAAAAAAGCTAAGAAAACTATAACTTTTTACTATATTAAAGAATTAAAAAAGGATATTAAAAATAATATTTTCTACTTTTTAATATTAAAAAGTTATTATTTACTTATTTCTCTTAGGTTAATAAATAAAAGAGCTTAAAATAATATTTACTTTATAATAGTAGACTTTTATTACTCTATAACCTTATATAATACTTAAGAGAAAAAGCTACTAGTAAAATTATAATAGTATAAATCTCTTAAAAGAAGATAATAATAATTAAGCTAGTTAAAAAATTTATAAAAGAATAAAAAAATAAAGAAATTAAATAGTTAAATAATTTACTAAAAGAAAATAAAGTAAAATAAAAGCTAATTATAAAAAAGAGGTTTTCTTTTATTATACTTAATTAAGCTTAAATAAAAGTATATTATTTCTTTTATCTTTAACTAAAGATTTACTAAATTTAAAAACTATAGAAAATAAAAATAAAATTAAATAATTCTTTATAAAGAAAAGATTATAGTAGTTAAAATTTTAAAAAATAAATTTACTAAAGTTTATTTTTAAAATCTTAAAGGGAGGCTTTTAATAAGGGAATTTAATTAAACCTATAACCTATAGTAACTAGGAATAAATAACTAAGCTAGGCTTAGCCTAACTTAGTAATATAAAGGAAAATAGCTTTCTTTATTTAAATAAAAAAAATAAAATAAGTTATTTTAATAAAATAAAACTTAATTATAATAGTAGCTTTATTTTAATTAAAATAAAGCTATAGTAGTTAGATTAAATAATTCTTTAACTTTATTTTTATAGCTATAGTCCTAATAGTAGCTAAATAAGCTAGGTTTCTTATAATATATTTAGGTATTATTAAGCTAGTTTAAAGGTATATTCTTTAGCTATTAATAAAGTATAGAAGTATATTATATTTTTATTTATCTTCTATTAATAAAAAGGAGAGTATAAAAAGGTATTTATATTTTTATAAATCTTTAATTAATAGTATATAATATTAATATTATTATTTAAGTAAAGTACTAATATAATAGTTATTTAATATAATTATAATTATTCCCCCTTTTTATATATATTATTTTAATAATACTATTATTATAAAGTATTAATTTATAAAGCTTTTTTTTATATATTTTTTTAAAAATAATAGTAAATTATATATACTTTAGTACCTAAGGATTTCCTATATTTTATATATAAAAATCTTTTATTTACCTTTTAAATAAACCCTAAGCTTTTCTTTATATAATAATAAATAATTTAAATATTAATTTAAATATTAATTATATTTTTATAATTTATTAAAATACTTTTATATTTTATAAAATAAACTACTAACTTATAATAAGCTGAGCTCCTATAGGGTTAGTATAAGAGGAATTCCTAAGGGATAAACCTTATACTAGGTTTATATTAGCAGATAGGCTAGGCTAGACTAGTAGGTAATTAATAAAAATAAAAGGGTTTATTTATATAACTAATAGATAATACTTTATAAATATAATTAAGTATTATTTTATATTTATAACTAGCTATTTAACTATTTTAAATAAATATAAAGAAAGTAAGTTATATATTTAGCTATACTAGTATAATTATTTAAGGTTATAATAACTAAGGATAATTAAGTTATATATAGTTATCTTAACTAAAGATAACTAAGTTATATATAGTTATATTAACTAAGTATAACTTTAATTTTATTAGCTAAGCTATCTAAGGTTAAACTAGGCTTTACTTACTCTAGGAGGCCTATTATTATAATTATAAATATTAGGTTATAATATAATATCCTTTTTATTAATCTTATTCTTAAGACTATTTTTATAGTAGTATAGTTTCTTAAGTATTTACTTTTTTTATTTCCTTAGTAAATATTTTTTTTTTTTATATTTACTATATTAGATTATAAAGTTATTAAGCATAAACCTTCTATAAAATCTATAGTTATATTAAAGCTATTAGCTAAATTTATTAAAGATTTTAGTTTTATTATACTTTAATATATTTTTTACTAAAATATAAAGTATACTTACTTTATTATAAAAGGCTTTTTAATTTATTATTATACTTACGTTTATTATAAGCTAATAGATTATAATATTAGTAATATTAATGTAGAGGTATATATATTATTTTCTTTTTTATATTTTTATATTTTCCCTTTAATTATTTAAATATTTATATTATATATAAGAAGAATTATTTAATTACTTAGTAAAAGTAAGTAAAAGAAGCTTTTAAAAAGGTAATAGCTTATTTTTATTATATTTATAAATAAAAGTAATTATTATATAAAAAAGCTATTAAAATAGTCTTTTATAGCTTTAAGTTACTAAAGGAGTTAAAGGTTATTAATTACTAAATTAAAAAGAAGCGTTAGGTAGAGCTAGCTATATAGTTTAAGAGTAAAGAGGTTTAGTTTTTTTAGATTTTATTAGTCCTATACTTATTACTATTAACTAATTTTCTTTTAGTATTAATTTAGGGTTTTTAAATCTTAATTTTTTTACTTTAATAAAAGGTATTCTTTTATTATTATTTTCTTAGGTTTTATAAAGTATTTTAGTTCTTTTTATATTTATTTTTATTATATTTATAATTATTTATAGAGTTTATTTTAGAAGGTTTTTAAAGTAGTATTAGTATATTTAAAATTACTTTTTAATTCTTAGTTATTTATATTTTTATTATATTTTTTTTATTTTACTAAGTATTAAAGTTTATTAATTATTTTATTTATTTTTAGTAATATTATTTTATTAACCTTATATTTAAGTTCTTTACTTTAAATAATAATTTTATTTTTAATAAGTTCTTTAGTATTTTTATTTATTAATACTTTTTCTAATAGTAAAATATAAAAAATTAAGTATATTAGTTTTCTTTATTTATTTAGTTATTTTAAGAGGTTTAGTTTATAATTAATATTATTAATTTTCTTTAAAATTTTATAAAGCTTAACTTTTTTATAATTTAATTTATTACTTAGCTTATTTATTTTAATATTAGCTTATTTTTCTCCTTAAGTATATTAAAGTAAGTAAATTATATTTCCTTTTTAAAAGGTTAGTTCTTTAAGCTTTTTTTTATTTATATATTTCTTTATATATTCTTATATAAGTTTAAGTTATATATATAGTTTTTAATATAATTCCTTAAGCTTATTTATTTTAAATATAACTTTTTATATATCTTCTCCTTTTTATAATATTTAATATATTTATAAATAATATTTTTATTAATATAAAATAGTAAAAGCTTTATTAATTTTAAAACTAAATTATTATAAAAGAATTCTATATTAGGTAAATACTTAACTTAGTTATTTTAGTTAAAGTTAATATAACTTTATAAATATACTTTAATAATTTAATTAATATATTTTATTTATTTATTTATTTAAGGATAGTAAATAATACTAGCTTTATAATTTATATTTATTTTTACTATAGTACTTTACTAATATTTAAATATAAATATTAATCTTTTATTAAAAATAATTTCTATAGGTAATTTATATTTTAAAGTTATATACTTTTATATAATATAACCTAGTTCTTCTATTATACTTCCTTCTTTATATAAAATAAAAATATTTTATTTTATTAATTTATTAATAATAATAAAAATACTATTATATATTATATTTATTATAAGCTTCTTTAATAATAGTAGCTTAATAATATAGTTAAATAAAATAAAGCTTTATAAGTACTTTAGTATTAGTAATAGTTATAGTTTACTATAAGGTTTTTATTAATTAGACTTTATTTTTATATATAAAATATATAATTAAATAATTTCTTTAATAACTTTTTTTATATTTATAAAAGTATAATATTATTATACTTATTATAGTATTTTAGTAACTTCTTTATATTTATATAATAGGTACTTATAAACTATTTTTATTACTTCTTTTTATAGTAATTCTAATACTTAGATTTTTTTATTTTAATATAAAATTCCTTTTATAAAGGTTATATCTTTAGAGAATTAATTTAATATTTAATTATTAACTTTATCTTTAATTTTATTAAGGATAAGGTTTTTATTTTTAATTATAAAAAAGGTATTAATAATTATTAATTTATAATACCCTTTTACTATTTTTTAAAATATTAGTAAAGTAAGTTTTAGTATTAGTTTAAAGTAGTTTTTTTTATAGTTAAAAGTATTTATATAATTATTTTCTAATCTTTTATAAAGTATAATCTTAAAGTTATACTTAGCTATAAACTAAAGATACTTTTTTTACTATATAAAAATATTTATTTCTTTTATAATAAAATTTATAAGATTTTTATAATTAAAATATATAGTAATTTTATATTTATTACTTAATAAATATAATTTTTATTTTTTAAATATTTTAAAAATAACTATAAGTTTATAATTATATATAAAATATTATAATTTAAGACTATAGAGTTTTTTAAAGAAAAAGGCTATAAAGTATAATATTCCTTTATTATTTTATTAACTAAAAACTTCTTTAATTATATATTTTAAAGTATTTATTTTAATAATAATAGGCCTCTTAAGGTTATATATTTATAATACTAGTATATTAATAATAGCTTTTTTAAAGACTTTAAAAGCTTTAAAAGCCTTCCTTATATATTTAATTAGTTAATTTTTTTTTTTATTATTTAAATCTTTTTTAGTAAAATCTATAAGTAGTATAGTAATTTTACTATAGTTTTAAATAAATTATTAATAATAATTAACTAATTTAAGGAAACTTTATACTTCCTTAACTATTTTAAAAACCTTTTATTTTTTAATAGCTACTATTTTAATAAAGTTTATTTTAATTTATCTTAGTAAAATAATATATTTTAGGAAGTTAACTTTCTATATATAAAACTAATACTTTTTTAATTTTATTAATAAGTTTACTAGTTTATAAGGTTTCTAAAACTTAATATATATATTATTTATATTTTTTTAAAGTATTAAAGTAAATTAATATATTATTTAAGTATATAATAATAAACTTATTAATATATTCCTTAAGGACTTTATTAATTATTCTTTAGAATATAACTAATATATTAATAAATTTAAAAAGTATAATTAAATATTTAAATAATTTATATTATATTTTAAATACTATTTTTTATTTATTTTTTTTTTAATTTAAATAAAGTTATAGGCTTTTTTAAGTTAAAAGCTATAAACTATTTTATAATTACTAATTTATTTTTAATTTTAAAAATTAATAATAGTAGTATTTAATTTTTAATAGTAATTTTATTAAGTTATTAATAATTAATAATTAATTATAACTTTTTATTTTTCTTTAATATAAATATTATAAAGTATTTTATTAATAAGTTAAAAACTTAAATATATTTTTTTTTTAATTATTTATTTAACTATTCCCTTAAAGTCTTAAGTTCTTTTTTATTAAAGTTATAAATTTTATAAATCTTAGGTTATTTTCTATTTACTAGCTTAATAAAGTAATTTTATTATAAGTATAATAGTAACTTAGTATTTAATATTACTTTATATAGTTTTTTATATTTTCTATATTAATAAAGTATTTTAGTAAAAGTATTTTTAAATTTTCTTAATTTCTCTTTCTCTTATACTTTACTTAATACTTTATTAAGTACTACTAGCTTATTTTTAAATTATATTATAATTTTATTAATATAAATATATTTTACTTTTTTATATTATTTATTATATTATAGTAATATTAGTAATTTATTTTCCTTAAACTTAATTATTTTTATTTTTTTTATAATTAATATAAAGGATTTTAGTTCTTTTAATAATATAGCTTTACCTTTTTATTTTCTTTAGTATAATTAATATTTAAGTATATTTTTAATATTTTAGTAAACTTTATTAGTTTTTTATTAAATAATAAAGTTATTATTAAGTAACTATAAGTAGCCTAAAAGAATATTATTTTTTAGTATATTTAAAATACTAAATTTAATATTATAGGTATTTTTATTAATAATTAATAAGAAGATAATTAATTTTATATTTAATAAATCCTTTTTTTATTTCTTTTTTTATAATATTTATAATTTATAATACTTATTTTACTTAATAAATAGGGATTTATAATTCTTTAATTAAGTATAGTAAAATTAAATTATAATTTAATTTATTATTAATATATATAATAGTAGCTTTATTTTTAAATTATATATTTACTCTAAGTTTCTTTATTTTAGTTATTTTAACTATATTAATTTATATATTTTTTTTAATTAAGATTATAATTATTCTTTAGTAATAATATTAAAGTTTTTAATTATTTATTATTATATTTATTATTATTAAAGTTTTTAATATTATTAATATTTATTAATATTAATTTTATTAATATAGTATTTATAAAAGTATTTAATATTTTTTATATAAATATTACCTTTATTATATAGTTTTAAAGTTAAATTTATTATAATATAATTAATATTAAAGTTAATATATACTTTTCTTTTTCTTTATAATATTTTTTATAATATTTATCTTTATATTATAAAAGGTTTTCTTTAAGGTAGGCTTTCTTTTATATATACTATTCTTTAATTTTATAATTAAAATACTATTTATATCCTTAGTTAAAGTACTAGTCTAAGTTAACTTTTATATAATTTTTATTATATAAATTTCTATTTTAAATTTAAAAATATTAATTATTAATCTTTAGTTATATAGTATTTAATATATAATATATTATAATATTATTTTACTATTAGTTAATTATAATTTTTTATAAATAAAGTATTATACTATAAGTTATATTTCTTTTTATTTAAAGAACTAATTTTAAGTTATAATAAAGTAATAGAGATTTATATTAGTATATTTTACTAACCTATTATTACTTAGTATTAATTATTAAGTAATTTTATATTATTTAAGTATTTACTAGAATTTACTTAGGTTTTATTTTTAAGTTTCTTTTAATTTATAATTAAAGGGTTTTTATTTATAGAGGTAATTTAGTCCTTAGGGTTTTTATAATTTATAATTTATATATAGTTCTAAGATATTAAGGTTAATATATTTTTTATTTTACCTAAACTTTTTTTTTATTTATAAATAAATTTATTTTTTTATTTTTTTTTTTTTTTATAAATAAAATATTAAAGGCTTTATATTATAATTTATTTACTTTATATTTTTCCTAAGTTATAAAAGTAAGTTATTCTATTAATAACTTTAGTTTTTAATTATTTTTTAACTTTTTTAAAAATTATAATATTAATAGTAATTTATTTTAGCTACTTTTTCTTAAGTATTTTTAAGAATTATTTTAATTTTTCTTTTTACTTTTATATATAAAATATTAATTATTATAGTAAATAGTTTAACTAAGTAAGTTATAAAGTATAGTTTTAATAATATTAATTTAAACTTTATTAAACTTTTTATTTTTATTAATAGATTTTTTAAAGTTATTAAGTTTTTTATATTTTCCTTAGTAGTTTTTTTCTTTATAGCCTATTTTACTATAGTAATTATATTTACTTATAAACTTATAGGTATTAATAATATTTAAATCTATTAGATCTTAGGTTTTCTATTATTAAATAAAGCTATATTATACTTTTTTCCTTAGTTAGTATACTATTAAGAGTTTTATTTAAGTTATTAAAAATTCTTATATTTTTTTTTTTTTTTTTTACTTCCTTTTCTAAAGGTAATTATTAATATTAATTACTATTTAAGTATAGTTAATAAAGTTAATTATTTTTTTATTAACTTTATATAATTTATCTTTAACTAAGGGTTTAAGGTTTATATAATATACTATTTTTTTATTATTTTTAGTTTAGTTAACTTTTATAAAAAGTTATATAAATATAATTATATATTTAAAGTATTACCTTTTTTATTTAATAAAGTAAAATTTTTATTTTACTTTTTATTTTTTATTTAAGGTTTTAAATAATTTCTTAAGTTAATTACAGAAGTCTTAATAAAATTTAAAAATTTCTTAGGTTTAAGTTTTTTATTTAATTAATATATTTTTTTTAAAGTTTTATATAATAAGTTATAATTATTCTTTAGCTACTTTAGTAAAATAAGTAATTATAAAAATTATTTTATTTTTATTATATTTTAAAGTATTTAAAAAATATTTAAAATAAATATTAAGTTTAGTAAAATATTTTTTTATATTCTTAGGTTTTTTATTATATAAGTTAAGATATTTAAGTTAAAGGATTTTACCTTTTTTCCTTTTTCTTAGCCTTAAGTATAGTAATTTCTTTTTTTAAAAGCTAGGATTTTAGTTTACTATTACTCCTAGGTAAATTATAATTAAGGCTAAGGGTTTTTATTAATTATTTTAACTTTAAGTACTTTTTTAAATTTTATATTATTATTTTTATAATTTAATATAATACTTTTTTAATTTATTTTAATATTTAATATATAAAATTTAATTATTTAGTATTTTTATAATAATATTACTTATAATTTAAGGTAATTTTTAAATAAGAGTTATAAATATATAATAAGCTAAGCTTTTATAGGGTTAGTATAAGAGGAATTTTTAAAAGATAAACTTTATATTAGGTTTATATTAGTAAATAAGTTAGGTTAGATTAGTAAGTAATTAATAAAAATAAAGGGGTTTATTTATATAATTAGTAAATAATACTTTATAGGTATAATTAAGTATTATTTTATATTTATAATTAATTATTTAACTATTTTAAATAAACGTAAAGAAAGTAAGTTATATATTTAGTTATATTAATATAATTATTTAAGGTTATAATAACTAAGGATAACTAAGTTATATATAGTTATCTTAACTAAAGATAACTAAGTTATATATAGTTGTATTAACTAAGTATAACTTTAATCCTATTAGCTAAGCTATCTAAGGTTAAACTAGGCTTTGCTTACCTAGGAGGCCTGTTGTTATAACTATAAGTGTTAGGTTGTAATATAACTTTTTATTAATTTAGGTATTATTTTTAATTTTAAAGATTTAAAGAATATAAATTTTTTAATTTTTTAAAAGTAGTATAATTAAAAAGTAAAAAAAAATAGTTTTATTATACTATATTTAAAAAGTACTTTTAATTTATAAAACTTTTTTAATTATATTAAGCTTTAATTAACTTTATATTTTTCCTTTTTAAATTTAACTTTAATTACTTTAATTTTTTTTATAGTTTTATTATTTTTTTTAAAATACTTAATAATAATAATAATAGTAAAAGTAATAGTATTATACTTCCTTTAAAAACCTTTTTATAATATTTTTAAATTACTACTAAACTAAAGTTACTTTTACTATCTACTACTAAATAGTAATTAAAAAAAAAGTTAAATATTACTTATATAAAGTAAAAATATAAAAAAGATATATTTATATATATATTATAAACTATATTTAATATATAAAATACTTTAAAGTAATTAATAAAAATTATATAAAAAATTTAATAGTTACTTTACTTATTATAGTAAGCTTAGGTTTTTTTATATATAAGTTTAATTATACTAAAATAACCTATTATTAAGTTTATAATAATACTAATATTATTTATTTTTTATAAATTTTATTATACTTTTATAAATATTTTTTATATTAATTTAGCTTTTAATATTATTAATTTATTAATAAATAATATTATTAATTATATTTATATTTTAGCTTTTTTATAAAAGTAATTTAATAATATTATAAATTCTTTAATTAATAATTTAATTATTAAGCTAGAATTTTTTTTTTAGCTATAAGTTTATTAACCTTTTAGTAGGCTATATATAATTTATATTTTATTTTTAAATATATTAAGACTAAGTATTAATTTATATATAAAATTACTAGTAAAAGTAAAATTACCTTTTAGGAAAAATATTACTATTTTATTATTAAATAATAAACTTTATTAATTTATTAATATTTTATACTAGCTTATATTAATATAAATAATATAAGTTTATAAATTATTTATAAATAATTTAGTAAATTAATATTAATCTTAATTTTATAAATACCTTTAGCCTTAGTTATAATAACTAAGGCTTTAAATAACTAACTTTAATAGAAGTAGGAGTTAAACTAACTCCTATGCTTATATATAATAAACTAATATTATATAATATAGTAAATAACTTTTAAAGTTATTTATATTATATTTAATTATATTTTCTACTACTTTAAAAAAAAGGTCTTTAATAAATATATTTAATTTACTTTTATTAATTTTTTAATTTAGGTTAAAATTATATAATAATAATATATATTTATTTTTTTACTTAGCTTTTATATATATTTTATTTAGTAAATTTTTCTTAGGTTAATATAGTAAAATAGTATTCTTTTTATTTTATTTATATAAAGTAGTCTTAGTTTTATAGTTTTATTTAAATTTTTTATAGTTAATTTTTTAAATAATAATTTTCTTTACTTTTTACTTATTTATTTTTTATTTTTTATAATTATTTTATTTAGGTTTTTTAATATTATTAAATTAACTTAAATATATTTATTATATTATCTTTATAAACTTATTAATTATATTTTAAAAGTTAGTTTTTTTATTTTATTAAGTAGTAAAGCTTTTCTTAGATTTTCTTATTTTATTATATTTTTTTTACTTTTTATTTTTTATTATCTTTTTTAAAAAGTAATATTAGTAAAGCTTCCTTAGGATTTTATAAGTCTTTCTTCTATAGTTCTAAAAAGTTAATATAAAATATATTATAAATATAACTATATTATTTAAGTAAAGCTAGTTAATAAACCTACTTCTTTAGTTTTTTAATAATTTAAAAAAGCTTTATAAATTAAAAAATAAGTTTTTTCTTTTCCTTTTTAAACTATAAATTCTTTATTAATAATTTAATTAAGCTTCCTTTTTCTAAATTTAATTCCTTATAGTATTTATTATATTAAATTACTTATCTTTTAATAGTAATTTATTATTAAAGCCCTAGTTGTTTTTTTAAATATATTAGTTTTTCTACTTTTACTTATATATTTAGAACCTTCTTTTTTATAATATTATCCTTAATATTTATATAAAAGTTAAATTTATACTTATATAGGGCTTTATAAAGGCTTATATTAATTATAATATTTTATATATTATTATATATTTATTTAATATTATAAAAAAACTAGCTTATATTATTTATTTTATTTTTATAAAATATTATAAATAATATTTTAATATTTAATTTATCTTTTTTATTTAATTATTAATTTAAAGGTAAAAAGCTATTAAAAGTTATTTTTTAATATTTAATTAAAAGTAAAGTTTTAATTAAAATTAATTTATAAATATACTTTCTTTATTAATAATAATTTTATATATAAATCCTTTATAAAGTTTAATTTTTTAATAAAAAAACTTTATTAATTTTATTATATTAATTATTATTAAAATAAGGAAAAATAAAGTATATTTTAAAAACTTATTTACTACTACTAAAATAATATTTATATTTTTTCCTTTAAAATAAATACTTAATAGTTTTATAATAAAGTTTATATTAATTTCTTTAAAAAGTTAGTTAAGTATTAGTAATAATTTAAACTTACTATAGGGCTTATACTTTTTTAAAATATTCCCCTAGTATACTTAGTATTATTTAATATATTTTTAAATATTTTAGTTTATTTTATACTATTAGAATTTCTTTTGTAATAAAATTAATATATATTTTTTATTAAAATACTTTACTAAAGGGTTATTATAATATAATATTAAAAGTTTATTTTATAAAACTTTTTTAACTAAAATATATATTTTTTATTTATACTTAAGGATTTTATTTTATATAACTTAATTTTTATTATTTTACTAAAGTTTCCTTTAGGAAATATAAGTTATATATTTTTATAACTTAGTATTATTTTTTTAAATTTTCTTTATTTAATTTAATAATTCTTTTATAACTTTTATATTATATACCTTTTTATAAATTATTATATTATATAAGGAGGTAAATTACTTATAATTAACTATTATTTTAGCTTAATTAGCTAGTCCTAAAGGAGTTATACTTTATTCCTTTATATTTTTATTAACTAAGGCCTTACTTAAGGTAATATTTATTACTAGTTAATAATAAACCTTAAGTATTTAATTTACTTATAGCTTTTAGTTAAGTTTAGACTAATACTTAGCTTAAGGTAATTTACTTTATAAAAGTATTTTATTATATTTTTTTAATTTTTTTACTAAAGTAAAAAGTAATTTAGTATTTAAAAAGGATTTTTTATAATAATTTATTTATTTTAATAAAGTATTAGTAAAATTACTTTTTTTATTTAATACTTAATTATAAAGTTAAAAAATATAAGCTTTATATATTATTATATTTACTTATTATTTAACTTTTTCTTTTTTATAAAGGATTATAAGTTATTATAGTTTAAAAAACCTTAATAAGATTTAATATTTTTTTAATATAATATTACTAATATTTAAAGGATTTAATAATAGTAAATATTTTTTAATTTAAAGTATTATAATTTAATTTTATAATAGTAAACTTTTAAAATTAAAAAGTAATAAAGTAATATTATTTTTATTTATTTAGTTAAAAAAGAATCCCTACTATTATATATTAAAATATATTAGTTTTAATATAAATTAACTATTAAAGGTTAAAATAAGTAAGTAAAGGTATTTTTTAAAATTTATTAATAAAGTAGTAAAATACTACCTTTTTAATAAAGGATAATTAAATTATCTTAAGCTTCTTTTTATTTTTATTACTTTAAAGTAATAAAGTTAAAGGTTTTATAATTTTTAAATATTCTTTAATAAATTATTTATAAAAATTATAAAACTTAAGGAATATTTAAATTTCTTTATAAATAGTAAGTTTTAGTTAATTTTAAATTATTTTTACTTATTTAAAGTTTATTAAAATACTTTTTTTAATAAAAAAATCCTAAAAATTTAACTTAATATTAAAAAAAGAAGTATTTTAATAATTTAGTATAAAGCTTAGCTTTCTAAAGTTATTTAAAGATTTATTAAATATATTATATATACTTTTCTTTAATTTTAAAAAAATTAAAATATTATTTAAATATATAATATAAATAATATTAATTAACTTTTTAAATAATTTATAAATATAATATTAAAAAGTAGTAGGAGTATTAGTTAATTTTATAAATATTATTAAAAATTTATAATATTTATAATAAATATAAAAAGTAGTTTTTTATTTATTACTTTCTTTAATTTAAATATAATAATAGGTATTTTTAATATTAATTTTAAAAAGTATTATATTTTTTTAATATAATTAAAAATCTTTAAAACTAAGGGAAGTAAATATTAATTTTTCTTTATAATATTATTAAAGCTTTAGTAATTTATATAAAGATAAAGGGATTTATTTTTTTTAAATATAAATAAAATTAGTACTTTTATAGGGCTTTAGGATAATTATATATAATCTTTTTTAAAGTTTTTATTAAAGAATTTTTATAATTCCTTTAGTTTTTTAAAGATAAAGGATAAATCTTATTATATAATAGTTTAATACTTAGCTTAAGGGTAATAGTATAATTAATAAACTTATACTAAGGAAGTATTTTAGTATTTTAATTATTAAAAATATTCTAATAGTTTTAAAAAGCTATAGGGATTTCTAAAGTAATATAAAAGTATATAGTAGGTAATTTACTTTTTATATTTATATTTAACTTTTAAAGTATTATTATAAAAATAAAAAGTCTTTTATTATTAATTTATAATAATTATTTAAATATAATAACTTTTATTTAAAGTTTTATTAATATAAATTATTATTATTATATTTAATTTATATTAATTTATTTATTTATAATTATTAATATTTTTAAAAGAACTAGGTATTTATTTTTATAAAGGTTTTAATTAATCCTTATGTAAATTTATATAAATTCCTTAGTAAACTTTTAGGAATTAATAGCTTTATATTATATTTTTTATATTTTATAATAAAGGATTTAAAGGTTTACTACTACTTTTAATTATATTTTTTATTTAAAGAAAACTTACTTTAATTTATATATTTTTATAAATTAAATAAAAATAATATTAAATATAAATTTTTAATTTAAAATTACCTTTATATTAATAAACTATTACCTTTAAATTTATAAAGTAACTTTTATTTATAATTTTACCTTAAGTAATAAATTAATTAAAGATTAAGTAATAGCTATAGTTAATTTTAATTTTCTATTCTTTTAGGTTCTTTTTAGCTTATATATAAAAGGTATTAGTTAATTAAGTAATTAAAGCTTTAATAAAAGAAGTATTTTAATAATTATAATTTTTTATTTTAAGGGGCTTTATAATTTATAAATATATAGTTAAAGTTCCTTAGTCCTTAAGTTATTAGTTTAGGTTTTTTACTTTTATTATAAAGGTATTACCTAGGGTTTAGTATATAATAGCCTTTATTTTATTTTTTTTATAATTAAGTTAAAAAAAGTTTTAAAATTAAATAGTTAATAATATTATTTTCTTTTTTAGTTTTTAAAACCTTTTTATAATATATTTTAATATAATTTTATAGTTTTAATTTTAACTTTATATAATATTATAAAGTTTATTATTTTTCTTTAATAAAAGGGAAGTATTTTTTAAAAAGTTAAAATAAATATAAAAGTTTTTTAATATTTAGTAGTTTTTTTAATAAGCTTAGTTAAGTAAAGTAATTTATAAAAAGTTTTAATATATTATATTTTTAAAAAGAATATTACTTTAATTTTAAAATTATTTTTAATTATTTTTAAATTAATATTATTTTACTTTTAACTTTTTATTAAAGTATTATTTTTATTTTATATAATATTTACTATTTATATTATTTAATATAAATAAAATTTATTTATAAAGTTTTTTAAACTTTTAAAGTATTTTATTAAATATTTATTAAAGGTTATTTAATTACTTATCTTTTATATAAAAGTTTATAAATAAATATAACTACTTAATATTTTTACTTTAATTTCTTTTTTAATATTTAAATATAAATTACTAAACCTTAGTTATTATATTATAAAAGTTTTACTATTTAACTATAGTTATTAAAGTAATTCCTTTTTTTATTACTTTAAAGTTTAAAAATATTTTAATTATTAAATATATTTTTAAATTAGTTAATTTTTTACCTTTAGCTTTTAAAGGTTTATTATATACTTTTTAAAAATAAAAGTATTTACTTTTATATAATTATCCTTTTTATAAATAGTAAGGTTAATTAAAGGGGGATTTTTTATAAATCTTAAAGTAACTAAAGGTTTTATTATATTTATAATTAAATTATAAATAATACTTTTATTATAATATATAATAATAGCTTTTATACTCTTAGGTAATTTATTTAAAAAGTAAAAGAATTATAATAAAGTTATAGTTAAATAGGAGTATAAAAGTATATTATATTTTTACTTATTCTTTATTAATAAAAAAAATATAAAAGGGTATTTATACTTTTATAAACCTTTAACTAATAGTATATAATACTAATATTACTATTTAAGCAGGGTATTAATATAATGGCTATCTAGTGCAGTTATAAAAATAGCTTTAAAAAAATAAAACAGCCTTAAAAAAATAAAATAACTTTAAAAAAACAAAATAGCCTTAAAAAAATAAAATAGCCTTAAAAAGAATAAAATAGCTTTAAAAAGAATAAAATAGCTTTAAAAAAAATAAAACAGCTTTAAAAAAATAAAATAGCTTTAAAAAAATAAAATAGCTTTAAAAAAATAAAACAGCTTTAAAAGAATAAAATAGCCTTAAAAAAATAAAATAGCCTTAAAAAAATAAAATAGCCTTAAAAAATAAGACAGCCTTAAAAAAATAAAACAGCCTTAAAAAAATAAAACAGCTTTAAAAAAATAAAACAGCCTTAAAAGAATAAAATAGCCTTAAAAGAATAAGACAGCCTTAAAAGAATAAGACAGCCTTAAAAAACCCGTCCATCCAGTGCAACCAAGCTACTACAAATTAACTACGACTAAAGAAAGCCACATGGCGACCCAAGACAAGATTTTTGCACCAAAGATTCAACCAGGCGGCATCGGCTTGGGAAATCTTGAAATAGGTTTGCCATTCTTTAGCTCTCGAGTCATAACAGGTAGCAGAGTGGCGCCGTAAACTTTGGGGCGTTGGTTTTCCTCCCTATACCTAGTCAGTTTCTCTTATCTCTGCTTGTCAAGGGTTTTGGAGACAAACCAGGTCTGCCTTTTTACTCAAGGCTTTCTCTCTTGGGGTCAGGGTTGCGAAATGCCTGGGCATCCTTATGTAATCCCTTGATATCGTCAGAGAATCCCTGGCCATACCAACCAAGGATTTCCTGGCACTCCTCGGGGTAGTCCTTACGGAGCATCTGTATCTCCCCAAAGATTGTCTTGCACTCGTTTAAGAGCGCAATACGGTATGGCTGGAGATCACACCCGACGTCCTGGCCCACGTCGTGGAGAGCCATACGGAATCCCACGATCGTCCGATGGAACTGCTTGATCTCATCACGAACTATCTCGAGCTTACTGCGAAGCCTCTCAGGGAAATTCCGCATGTCCTTTCGGAAGCCCTGGATAAAATTGCGAAATTCCTCGCAACTAACGCGCATTTCATGATATGAGAACGCATAACGGGGGAGGGCGAGAATATCAAGCTCTTCTTGTGAGAGCTGATACTTGATATCGTCTTTCATTGTGAAAAGGTGAAGTAGGTGTAGGCGGAGATTCTGAACGACGGTGTGGAAACGAAGGAAGGATGAAGCGAAACCGAGAACGGGGAGGGACAAGAATATATAGGTGCCTGAGATAAACTTTGGTCGCAGAAGTATAAGGTATATGTACCCAGAAAGAAGTTTTGTTTCTTATCGCTATTAACTTCCTGTGCGTACCGGGCAAGGGATGGTTACCGACATGTATTCGACACCTCAGATGTACTATTACCCAGCATCCCGTGGCACAAATGTAGTGGTAATACATGTACTCAATGAACCTGATACCTTACAGTAACCTTCAATTCGTCCAAGCGGGAGGGTTCAGCTGCTCGATGACTGGCTATCACCATGTGTTCGGTGCTATTCGGAATTATAGCGAATTGACTAGGTGCCTCCCTGAGTGGTCTGGGTACTTGTTGACGATTCATCGGACGTTAAGGGTCTCGGAATACTCCTTGACGTTGAGAATATGGAGTCCCCATCCATCCCATTCTCGACGATCCGCCAGTGGTGGGTCAGATGCCTGAGTTGATGATCCTCTTGATGTAGAGGGTCCAGCTACTTCGGCAGGAGATTAGGAGGTCATTTCTGTAACCAACGGTACGGTTCTTCAATAAGTTGCTCACATACATCAAAGGGGGGTTATAAGTTAGATAGATCAAGGTCATCCAGTTGAGATTCTTCATCAAAAAGACCTCAAGGGTGACCACACGGGTATCTTCAAGGGAGGCGCCCTCGCCTTCAATCTTTGAGGCTCATCTTTTTGGTATCACCGGGCTCTGAAGAGAGTACCAAAAGAGTTCCGAGTGGCAGGTCTATGATGGGATACTGAGAGACCAAAAATATGGGAAGTTCTGGTCCCTATTGTGACTACATCCGGGAGGAAAGATCACGTCTCTGCGTTGAAGATAGTCAAGTTGGGCAATGGGGGCGTAATTTGCAAAAACTTCAAAGCGCCAATCTCGCTCCGGAACCTTACGGTGTGGCGTAGGAAGACCTTGAACCCATTCACGAGAGATGCGTTGTGGGGTCTCTAGGGGTAGAGATGAAGACTCCCTCGGATTGACCACCCACCACCTGGGCACCCCTCAAGCATTTATTATTCTCAACTTTTGCAGCCTAAGTAAATTCAACGAGGGTCCGTGAATTTCGTACCGACCAAGACTCCCTTCCATCTAGTTACGGCCATCAACGTTAGAGTCACTTAGGCTACCTCAGTCCTCATCCAGTTTGTGTGGCTCACCAAGGTCAAGAGTGACCAAGTCATGGACATTGTGTTCTTACGTCTTCTGATTTACTCTTTCTTTCCGTAAGGGTCCATCTCTCCTTGATTGTTTGCTTGGGGACTCTCATCTCCCTTAGTACTGTAGACTCCCCCTCAGGGGAGTTAGCACGAGGGCGTTCCCAACTGGGCATCTAGGCATGGGAGGATGTGGTGAGACTGGGTTCTCTCAGCATATCTGGCAATTTTTGGTAGCTCTCTCATTAGATGGTTGTATGGAGTTTGTCTTGTTTCTTCAATTGAGGTAATCCAAGAGAGTGTCCTTCGAGGAAGTCCAGATTTTCTACGAGGGTGGCTCCAGACATCCTCCCTTTAAATTTGAGGCACCGTCTTGCAACTTCTCTGTATTGCTTTAGAGTATCCTTATACACGGTGACAATGATGCCGAAGGCATCATTTTACAGTGTGTAATATGGCTCGGTCGAGGCAAGTCATACCCTACTTGAAGGAACCAAGTCAAGCGGTGGGAGCGGAACCAGAGAGTTGGAAAATTTAGATCACAAAATGTTACGCCTGAAGCTCGCTTACTCCACATAAAATTATGCTCTCGTTATTCCTTTACATATGAATTACGTTTGCCTTCTGTTTGTGCGGTCGCCGCTTAAATGTGATACTGTGACATACTATATCATGGAGCAAGGCTGGCTCGCCAAACCACCCCCAAATTGAAAGGCCATCTTTTCCATCAGCACCACGCAGCACCTGCTAGGTTTCGCTGATTCTGAGTTCTCCATCAGCAAAAATGTACTCTCCATGTCAATTGAGACATATGAGGGCAAGTCTGACTCTGCAATGAGCGCCCAACCGGGCCAAACGGGAGAAGGAAAAAACAAAAAGATATCGAATGCGAGCTGCAGGGTTCGAACCTGCGCGGGCATGCCCACTGCGGATCGGTTATTACGTCCTAAACACAGCGCCTTAACCTGTTTGCACTGTTAGCGACTCGAACTTGAGACCTCTCTAGGCGGGAGCGGGGATACAACGTACCACTCGGCCAAACTCGCCATTTACTGTTGAAGAAACGGAGAGATATTCTGTTATATCAAGGAATTGAGGGCATCGTGAAAATAAGTACATGCGAAGTGACATGTGAAGACCCTGAATTCCGTTTCTGGCTAGCCATGTCGTGGGAGAACAATTCTGGGAAGGCACCGCGCCGTACCTGCCAAACTTGCAGCGAAAAAAAACAAATGCCCAATCACGTGTCCCTGACGTAGAGAACTGATACGAAGTAACTCGTATCTACTATCAAGCTCACAATCTTTTGGTGGTGAGAATCTGAAAATCCAACCCCACCTAAGCATCGCGATAGAATCAATCTGTGCAACCTTGGCAGATTTTTTTCCTTCTTTCCATTACCATTTTCATTTCATTTACTGACGGTGCGATGGCATGATTATTTTTACTTTGATTTCCGGCAGCAAGATTTACGCATGCAGGGCTTTGGCGAGCAGATGATTCTTTTCGTGGCGCCTCAGGCATAACGGCAGCAAAGAGCGCAGAATTTCGTTTGCGCCGTCACGCATCAACCCTGCGATCCGACTATTCGGCAGCATCTAAGTCTGCATTTTCTCTCTCTTTTAGACGGCGCACCCCATACAGACAAGATGGCGTTTGACGACGACGATAGCCCGCTGGCAGCGGGCCCAGCTCCTACAGATGGTGAAGGCGGCGCCCTGACGGTGGAGGAAACTCTAGAGGACGACATGCCCGACTACAAACTGTTTGCATCCGCGTTTTCGAAAAAGGGCGTCTCCAGTCAGACGATCCGGAAGGGCGAGAAAGACTTTGAAACGCACGGGACTAGAGCTCAGGACGGAGCGCTGGAGTCGAGTCGCAGGGCGCTGGAGGATGTTTTGAGCTACACAAGGATACACAAAGGCGATGCGTGGGCTAGAGGCTGGTGTTTTCCAGATTTCTGGATGGACGAGACAAACGTTGCGCTTGATTACGAGGGCATGTGGCTGAAAGATCGTGTGGTCGTTATGGAGCACGAGAAGGGAGGTTGGATGAAGGACATTGGAAGAGTGGCCTCTGGAAGCAAAGATCAGCTCGGCGTGGGAAGACTATGGTTGCTTCCCGAGGAAGCCATCTATCTCGTTGAGAGAGGCACTATTGACCTATGGTGGCCATATACCGACTTTGAAACCCTCGTGCCCAAGGGAAGCGCTACTAGCGGACCGCCTCGGCCTGGCTTTGGTCCGGACGATTACGACGTTGGACTACCGCTGAGCCTGGAAGCTGCATATTCGCTTTTTATCGGCTACGAGGATGAGCAGGGCAAGACAACGCTGCCCAAGTACCAGGTCTACGCCCATCTAAAGCGGGCGGGATTTAACATCCTCCGCGCGCCGCCTGAACAACCGAGACCAGAGCCAACGGAGCCTTCGCAGACACTCTGGCAATGGCTCTTTTCCTTTGTCAAATGGGAAACGGGGCAGGATGGGAAACATCGACAGCAGCCATTCGGGCCTCTTGTTGCGCCGGGACTGTACCGGTCTTATCGACCTATATACCAGCAACTAGCCCTTGTGCCTCGACATAAGCCTCTCCCTGTACCACCGAACCCATCCAAGCCAGAGGATCCCTTCCGAGTGCACTTCCACGTATGGAAGCCTGGCGCGGGCGGGTTCTCCAAGAAGAATCCTCCGCCCCCAGATTTCCGAATTGCCGTGGCCGACACAGCCGACTCATGTCTTCCAACACTGGAACAGATTGAGACATTACTAGAATCGACACCGTATGATCCTGCGCCAGAAGCATGGCGAGGAAATCCCGGGAGGCTGTATCAGCGACTAAAGCACGGGCATAGGAACGTGCTTGTGGCTGTGGTGGACAGAGGATTAGTCAACTTTATGAGATTTGGAGAGGGCGCATTTGGAGAGGAACAACTGTTTGAAAGATTCGATAATAGAAACAGCGGAAGAGGAGGTAAGAAAGGCGGTCGCGGCGGCGGTCGCGGCCGCGGAAGAGGGAGAGGCCGAGGCAGAGGAGGGCGGTGATGAAACGGTTAATTATCCGGTTGGCGGAACATTGGGAGTTGTGGGAGTTTCACAACTACGGATCTCGACATGATTTTTCGGAGGAAAAGAGACCATCTGCTTTCTATGATACACGGTGATTGTTTTGTGTCCCGCGACAACTCAACTCTCGGTCCCGAGGTTCGGGCTTTCTTGATACGGCACGCTGGAACGCAACAGCATTCTTACGAAAGCGACGGGAGTTATGAATCTATGTTTACAAGCAACGGAGCTATGGGTGGGGAGGGTTGAGAGAGTTGGGCCACTGGGGATGGTACACGTCTTTGAGTTGCCATGATTCAAAGAGAGCAATCTGTATGATATATTACAGGGGTGTTTGTTCTATTTGCGCATGGATGAGTCTATCAGTACCGCGAAATGGCGTTCCACAAAGTGCGAGTCATGGGCTATTTACAGAGCAATGAAACGGTCAAGGGCAGTTCGAGTCGTATTCCGGATCCGGTAATTAGTATTACTTACGTTGTATTATTATTAGGTAGCCTAATTCTTTTGCTTGAAGGAAGCGGGCACAGTGTTGATTATGGCGCAATCGCTTTGTTTGCACTCTAGGATGGACAAGAGGGATCCCGCATTTGCCAAACTGGGCAATAAAAGGCGACAAGTTTGCGTATTATCGTATTATCTCATACGACAGACAAGACAACTAGAGGAGGCCAACGGCACTTACCGCAACCTCGGTCTAAGGCTGATTCGCACGTCCACCTTTATCGCCGAAACAGTTGCAAAAGCCTAACCTGGGCAAATCAGTCGGAATTAAAAGAGGAAGTAAGTGCGAGAGAGATACGAGTTACGATAACTCTACTGTAGCACTTTCAACGGACTCTGTTTCTATCTAGCGTTGCTAATGATTACATCCAGATGACACATACAAGACAATCAACGCACACACGCCCCCTTGCAATTACCCAAACGGGGAAGGGGAGATTGTAGCTGGAATTGCGATAATTAGATCAAAAGCCCCGTAGGTGAATATAGAGTAGACAAAAAAAAGTACAGATTACACACACCCCCTCCCCCTCTGGAAACAAAAAGGGCGTGAGACGAACGAAAAAAAAATCCCATTGAAAAGGCGGAGAGATCCACACGTCAGATTGGCGGCCCTGCATGCACTGATTGACTCGGCTTTAGAAAAGGCGAAACACTTACTTGATTTGGGGGACCGCTGACACTTGAAAGCAAAAAGCGATACTAGTTGCTGTTGAAGAGGCTCGCGGGGGGTTGATTGGACGGCGTTTTCTGGATATGTTCAAGGGGAGGATGATTTACGGGGTCGGGTTTTGATGGTTTCGCAAAATGTTCGGGGTTGTGGTTTTTTACGAAGTTACATGCGCAGATCCGTGATACGTAGCATGAGACAATTGAGAAAGCCGATGATTAATCCGAAAAGGCCGGATGATAATATTGTATTAGACAAGATGGCGAGAGGATTAGTTGCTGAGAACCTTTATGGGTAGTAATATGGAGTAACCGAGATGTGATATTACTGTCATCTGCCTAGTACTATCTCCCACGCTACTCCTACTCCCATGAGGGGATGCAAAAGGCAACGGGAATAGGAGTTCCGGTTACGTGGTTAGACCGTGTTTTTGATTCCACAGCAAAAAGGCCGATGAATAGTCAGACAACAAGAAGAGTAAAAGATAGGCAGATGAAGGGGTTAAAAAAGCCGACGAATTGGCACGGGGCTTTGCGGAAATATGTCTTCCCCGTCCACAAAATCTCATATCATCAACCTCTTTGCTCCCGTAAGCAAGATTATGGCGGCCTTTTGGGGGGAAGACCAACGGCCGTTTCAAGGACACAACGGATTAGAAAAGAAGACCATACTATTTAACCCAATTTTATTTTTCTGACGGCCTTTGAGTTTGTGACATCTTGGCGAGCTAGCCGGGTCAATGGTCACTGAAGACCATGCCAATCAATAAAGTGAGCATTATTTTGTCTTTATTTGTTATTATATCTCCGCTTTAAAACGAGACGAACTTGGCCGAGCGGCCGCATTGACATGCCAGGTGTGAGTTTATATCGGGAAAAATTCCCAAACAAGGATGCCAGCAATAGGAGCTTGCGTTTCGAGTGATGAGATTAGAGAAGTGGGAGAAAAAACGTTACACAGGAAACATAACTAAAGAGAAACTCATTCGCAACTCGCCAAGGAAAGGGTACTACCATCCCCCTCTTTTTTTATGAAACATAGAGACGGACTTTTGTAGCCATTCGTACTGTGTGTCTTTGAGGGGTTTCGGATGTTTGCAAATCAGCGTGCGTGCGTCAACTCCTCTCGCAACCACTCAATGCGACGCTCGTCTCAATTGGTGTCTGTCTACGTGTTTAACATTTAATCTTGTCCCGTGTGACTTGTTGTGCCGTGGCGGCGTTGACCAGCCATTCAGGCAACACCAGCTGTCCGACTACTGCTCTCTGTGGGCTGCATATAGCAGAGCCCAGGATCCAATGGTTGTGGTTTTCAATATCGGCTGTGGCCAAACGAGAACGAGACACACACGCACATGCGCAACGCACATGCACATAACACATATGCACTGTACGAGAGTTGCGGTTGCTTCTATCGAATCGCTGTATCTCTCTCTCATCATGTCTTCTTTCACTAGTTTACTTTTTTTTCGGTGTGTGTGAGTAGCTTTACCCGCATCGGCGCTTTTATCTGTTTCTTGCTCGCAAAAAGTTGACAATCTGGAATCAAATGCCAAGAAGCTTAGAGAAGCGCCACGGACAATGTTACTAGCTGGCTGCAGAGTTACGGAGCAAAAGGAACTACCCTAGGTACTACCTAACCCAGAGTACGGAACCAAAAGTGCAGTGCAGGCGCTGTATCAAGAGCAACAAGGAACGGCCATTACAGATACCCGGTCAATCTTGTCAATGGATGTCACTTTACCATGCCGAGCCCCGGCAGCAGCAAAAAAGACGCCCTTTGTTACTCCGTACAAGTGCTAGTATCAGTTAGTACATGTTGGTAGGGGTCCGAGTGAGAAAGTGAACAAGTCCGTCCGTCCATTAACACACAGCGAAGCCATCGGCATTGACTATCCATGAAGGTGAATAATAGGCGAGCTTGCCGAATTACCCTGATGGGCAATTGCGGGAGCAAAGGAGAAAGAAAACAGAAACCTACTAAGCAAGAGTAATGATGACTTAAGATGACTTAATCGATCGAAAGAAAGAGAGCCAGCAAGTGAGTAAAAAGCAAGATGGAATCATTCGGTGGCGCCGGAAGAACTTTGGTTCTACTTTGCACCCCCTGGAAGAAGCTTCTGTTGGTTCTTCCGAAGAGGAAATATGTACGAACCATACTCAAGCATTGTCTATCCGGAAATCCTCCCCCTTCCCCCATTCCCCGCCTACGGTAGCAGTAACAAAAAAGCTGAAGACTATCGGTGGGTCTAGCGGTGTTTTTTTTTATTCGCCTCTTTTTTTTTCCCCCTTGTTGCTTTTTGAGCAATTCCTACTTTCAATGTGTTTTGAACGTTGTTTTTGATCCGAGACAGGCAAATGCTCACAACCTTAACCGGGGGCTCCTCTTTGCGGCGCCTCGTATGTGTTTAGCTGTGCCTAGTGCTGCATTTGGAATTTTATTTGCTTAAATTAATTACTCTATTTTACGACTTGGCTGTTCCAGCCCGTTCTCCAAATACAATGAGCTAATTTGCGCTAATGCAGATGGACGATATACTACAGCAATTACCCAGTTGGGTATAACGACGGGCATCTCGCAAAGTATAATGTACTGGCTGTACTCCGTACTTTGCATCACACGATTCTCGTCTCGACTCAAGAGATTCCCGGCAGGATCGAGCGCATAGGCTAATCGATCAGTCTAGGGGACTCGCCCCGGTGATGCCAAATGCCTGTGAACATGCAGATGTCCCTACCAGTAAAACCACCTACTGCCTATCAAGGTAACACTATCTATCGGCTACTCTGGTTGCCGGACCAAGAAAAAAAGAGGCGTAACCCAAAATCCTCCCATTACCCTAGAGGTACAACACAAGAAATGCGGCCTTTTGCGGCACCAGCCTGGGTGGCATGTCGGCGGCACAAGTTGCATGTAATCTGGCCTGATGGGCTGCGCTCTATCAACCTTTTTGTGTCTGCCCAACGCAGCCACGAGGCGTATCTGCCCAAGAAATCCAAACAATGTCTCTCGCCCTGTGATTATCATTCTCCGTAATTAGGTTGCGCTAGTTGGCGGCACGGTCAGAGGTAAAGTTTTTAGCTGTAACTTGCACACGGGTCTCGCGGGTTCTTTTATGGAGCAATGTACAAGTACATAAAAAACACGTTCCATCCAATGCGAAAAAACAAATCATTCAATGCTAAATAGTGCCCAGTGCTAACTAGCTACTGCAAGCCGGGGGATGTAGGTGGTATGATATGATATGACACACAAGAGAAGGACAAAGACGCAAGGCTTCTCGGGATTTCTTCCTTTGGGCGCCCAATTCCTCATTTTGACCGTTTTGAGTAGTTGCTGCAGTATTCTGCTTCAAGTTGACTCAGCATGTCAAATCGCTTGCTTTTTTGGGACGGCCTGGTCTCGAGGGTCGAACAGCAAGCAGGGCAAGTAAAAATAAGCATTGGCGGGCTGATGCAAGGAAGGCAGAAAATACCCCAAGAGCTGGGGTGGTCCTCCGTTCCCCCAAAGCTGACGTCGAAGGGGATCTGCTGGGCAAGCTAGTACGACTCGGTGCAAAGTCCTGTCATCAATAGTTGATTGTCCCTTTTTTTTTTTTTGTCGAGGTTTGCCTAAGACCGCCAAAGGGCTCCATCACTAATCACAAATCAACTTTTTGCGTGATGGGCAAATAATTACTGTTAGCCCGTTTGCTAGTAGCCAGCTGTGACCGCTCGTAGCGAGTCAAACCTGGGACATGCTAAACAAGGCAATTGGATATGTAATTCCTTCAGCCGACACAGAAACGCACACACACTACCTAATGAGTACTCACACACACACGAAATTTCGGGTTTATGTATGGTATGGTATGGTATGGGGGTTGGCCTATCGCGTCAGCGCAGCAGCATGTGTCTGCGGCCACGGGATTGGACGCAAAGGCCCTCCCCCGTTTGGGAAAATGGAACTTGATGCCATTCGCAGGGCCCAAAGTTCTCGACCATGTGTTATTTTTTTTCGGGGCCGAGGTTTTCAATGCCCTCTCTTCTCGGGTTATGCAGCTCATTCTAAGCGATTATGATGGATGGTGACGAGCAAGTGGGCACGCAGGATCGAATCCTTTTCATCCTGTGAAGCCAAGGGCAACTAGCAAAAAGAGCGGGAAAAAGAACCCAACCAACAGCCGGAAACTCGAAGCGGCGTAAAGTTGCCGAGAAAAAAACAGGTTTCTCTCTCTGTCTCTCTTTTTTTCCAGACTGTGTTTTCACTTGTTTCTTTTTCTTTTTGTGTGATTTTACGTATTGGGTTATTGGTCTGCGTTAGCAGCGTTTGCCTCAAAAAGTAGGGGGTTCACTATGTACTCGGCCTGTATTAACCGATGTAACCAATGAGAGACAACAGTAACGGAACGGCTAAGTTGACCCGGCATGTTTAGGGGAGAATTGGGAGCGCGGAGAAACATGGGGTGGCTTTTTGGCGTTTGTGCGTGATTGTGTAGGTGCTCGAGGTGCGTGCTGCGGTTGTGTTTTGCTCTGGTACTCATATTTTCCAGTTCATCTTTTTGCGTCGTATTGATTTAGACTCCGGCAAGTATGGATTTTGGGTTGCTGACTGCGTGAGTTTTTGTGTGAGATTCCCGGTCTTCCCCTTGCCTGTACTAGGCACACTTACCGAGGTGGGAAAAAAAAAAGGAAGACCGAGGGGAAGACAGAAAAGAAAGGGAACTTGTTGATTAGTGCTTCCAATGAGAAGCACTGAATGACAACAAAGTTTCCATTGCCCAAAATGCTCTTCGAGAAACGGAAGAACTCCTTCGTCATCTCTGCAGAGCGTCATCGTGAATTGCCTGTTCTAGACTTTGCAACACGCCCCCCTTGCTTCCAGCTCTCGGAGTTCCACGCGTTATAGGGACCTGTACTTTGTAGTTTCCTAGTGGAGATCGCGTTTCCGGGGTCCGAGTGCTCATTCCAACAAAGGGAGGTCCTGGTACTAAGAGAGAGAGAGCCAAAGTATATAATTTTTGTGACGTGTTGCTTTGTGTTTCATTTGTCTTGCTGCCTGGTTCTCTACTAGCAGCACTGGTGAAACGGGCGAGTTATGCAACTGACAACTTTTTTGCATTTCCATAGACTACTTTCATTTGAACTATTTCAGCTTAATTGATAATTCGTCCGTTGCTTGCATTGTACTACTTGATTGAACAATTGGTTGATTGGGTGGTCCCCCTATCTATCTATCTGCCGACATTCTGCTGGCTGCCTCGTACTCCTTGCCTATCACAGCAAAGTAAGTCCCTGGTTTAGTTTTAGTAACCCAAAGTACCTATGGGCTATGGGCTATGGGCTATGGTGATCCGTCGTATATTCGTATGGAGTAATGCGGAAGAATAGATTCCAAAACTAAACTTGGCGCAACTGAAAATCGAACGACGGCCCTGCGCCCGTGCGCTCTTTGGGCAACGGAGACTCGGCCCCAAAGGCCAACATGTGAACTGAGCCCTGTGCGTATTTTCTCCGCCAGAATGACAGTTGCGCCGTGCCGCGGGTGCACCGCCATTTTGACTGGGCGCGGACTTTTTTTATTTTCATTTTTTTCCTGTTATGGTTTGTTTTTATTTTGGGGCTTCAGGGCAATTCGTTTTGTCATTTTTTTGCTCCGTGCCCCGGAATTTATGCTGTTTTGTATATTAATCTGCGCTTCCCAAAAGAGAAAGACTTGCGTGCTCATCAACAAGCTCTTCCTACAGTACGGAGTAGTACTACCACGCAAGGTTGGTTGAAGGGAGAGAGACACAACCAGAAGCTAATAATACGACGCTGAGGACTTTTTTATCCATCTCATTTCCCAAGTCTCGCCGCCTTGGCCCTGCGCCGAAAATGCATCTGTTTTGTTAATGCCAAGCAAGCTGCTCCAGTATCAATTCCCAAAGTACAGCCCCAAAAAGTTCCCGCCTAAAACCTCTGAGCGGGTTTGATCGTATTTCGCATTTATGGACTCGATCCTTCTGAACCA
This sequence comes from Trichoderma sp. BMH-0061, assembly GCA_030015385.1. Lineage (NCBI taxonomy): Eukaryota > Fungi > Ascomycota > Sordariomycetes > Hypocreales > Hypocreaceae > Trichoderma > Trichoderma sp. BMH-0061. The sequence continues at coordinate 1,663,962 of JARWZN010000006.1, forward strand.
CTGTTATCTCCTAGCCTGGGGCGTATTACAGCTTTGGTGGCTTGAGACCGGGCTTGGGTGACTTGTAAGGAGCGCCAAATATAATGCGTGCGTATTCAGCACAACAAACGGGAAATGCACGTCAATAGTCCGCCTTGCCTCTGACGATTACAAACGATTACTTTTGTCGTTGTGTCCATTTGCGGGAACATGTGACGAGGCTGGCGTCTGGTCCCCTAGTTACTACTCGCAGTAGTATCGAGGCAACAGCCAATCAGCCCCCCAAGCAGGATCTCGATTCACCGCAGCAGCGAGGGTGCGGCAATATTATGTCAAGTTATTCATGGCCTTCTCTCGGCGCTTCGTATCTGTCATAGCTCGAGATGCTCGTTCGACGGTGATTGGTGCCTTGGACGCATGCTATAGGATGCCGTTGTGCCTAGCTCGTGCATATACTAGTTACCATACTGTAATGCATCATTACCTACGAAGGAGGGGAGCGGATACATCCAATGGTCCTTGTAGCACTTGGCAATTCAATAGTAGTCCATAGGTACCTCAGCTATCGTAAAGTATTGATGTGCTACCGGATAGGACCACGGAAGCAAGCACGAGCACAGGAATGGACAAATGAATGGCTGTCGAGTAGATATACTTATGTGTTGCTTTGCTTGTCTCTAAAGTCCTGCCTGGCCTTGTCTCGCCAGCCGCTCGCTCGCACCGAGTCAAGCCAATCCAATATATCATGCGCCATCCCTTGAGAAGGAACCAAGACACGACTGTGTCTCTTGTCTCATTCATTCATTACCCGTTACGACAACTTTCGCACCCCTGCACCCGCCTCCACTCTGCGTTCTAGGGGACCCGTCCAAAGTAGCTCAACTTGTCGCAACTTTGGTCGTCCATCACAATCACACGCCCCCTCCCTCTCGCTGGGCTTTTTCTTTCGTTGTCGTTCAGTGCAGCGTCTAGACGGATCGGGGCTGTAGACGTAGAGGTAGTCGTAGGTAGGTAGTCATGTAGTCTACAGAGTCCCATATTAACCCTTCCCTTCCGCTAGAACAGCTAATTTCCTCCCTTTCTGCTGCTCCATTTCTCTCTCAGTACCGTCTGTGTGTGTGGCGAAAAGTCAATCAGAGATAGTATTTGGTAGGTAGATTGAACAGTAGTTGAACAAGGGGACAAGTATAGCATTCATCTTGGTTTGTTTCTTGTTCGACTTCTGTCCTTTTCTTTCTTCCCCTCTCTTTTTTTGCTAATTTTTTTTTTTAAACTTCTGCTCTCTTCCCCTCCTCCTCTCTCATCGCCCATCGTTTTCGAGTCATTTCAGAATACGGCGAATTTGTCCGGTCAAGTACAGTACTCGTAAAAAAAGCTGTATTAATCAGTTAGCACCAGCTCGTATATCGTGCTAGTATCTTTCGGGGGTGGCGACCTGATTATTCACTCGTTACGCCCTTGCTTTTTTCCATTTTTTTTTCCCTCTTGGATTCCCACCTGCTCTCGTTATTTAGCTCCATGTTCGTCTTTTGCATCGCACACCCCCCCCCCCCCCTTGTCACCGATTAGACTCAGACTCGCAGCCGATCAGGTCTGTTGGTTTCCGGGACCCGACAATCTCTCTTCAGCCCAGGTCCGGACAGAGGCTACTTGCGGGATCCTCATAATATCGTTTCGAAATATTCTCCTCCTCTTCTTTTTCTTCTTCTCTTTCTTTTTTCTTTTTCCTTCTTTCCCTAAACCATAAAATTTGTAGGCACAGTTTGTCATCACCAAACTTCGTCGCCCATCACGTGTATCTCCCGCCTCGACAACGCCCCTGTTTCTTATCTTGATGCCCTCTGTGCTTTCCACACTTCAAGTCTCAGTCTCACTCTCCGTCGGCTAAATCTGTATTGTGGTATTCGGTGTTTACATCCATCGGACCCAGCCGAGCTTCTCGCCGGCTGACAAGACAAAAATACTACCGGCCGGTCAGCCTTGACCCGGTAATAGTGCTTTGATAGCATCGTTTCTTTATATAATCACGACCCCAGCCCTTCGCCGCGCGTTATTAATTCCACAACACAACGCAACTTGAGAAATCTCACATGATGGACGGCGTAGCTGTTGAACATTATTCGCGGACACCGCCGATCCCATCAACAGAGACCAACATGGCGACTCTTCCACCTCCACAGCCTAGGGAGCCGTCAGAAAAGAGAGAGCTGCCTCACCACCCAATGCTGAGCACGGCGGCCCTGTTGAATCCCATCATCGAGAAGACGCCGCCGCCGATTGTTGAAGAGCCTAAGCCGCTGCATCCAAACACGCTGCCTCAGATTCAGTCTCAACCTCCGTCTCAGCCTCAGCCTCAGTCGTATCAATCTTATTCAAACTCACACTCGCACTCGCTGTCACGTTCGCCGGTCGATAAGGGACCTTCAGCATCGACGACACCCCCGCGAGAATCTACCAACGGACCCATCATCAACGACATGCCAAAGTGAGTTTACTATTTTATTTTTTATTACTTTTCTTCTCTATTCTCTTCTATTTGTCTCTTTTCCTCTCCTCTTCTTCATATGCATCGTTCGTCATGGAAAAGTGTCCGCGGCAAGCAGCAGCAAAGTATGAAGCCTATCTCGCGCTCTCTCTCTCGCCCTTGCGCCTATCCGCGCCACTGCAGCTCGAACCGAACTCAATTCCGTGTGCAACTCGAGTTTCTGGGTCTCGCCCCCTTTTTTGCGCCCTTTTCCTTGGCCTCCTGTTTCACGGCAACAAAGCAAAAAAAGGGCACAGAAACCAAGACCTTTTTTTGCTGCGATTCACCGGCCGTCTTCCATCGCTGTGGGGCTCTTTCCGCCTGCCACTGCCCGAGCATCTCCTTGTGATTGCCCGTTAGTTCTGTCTCGCCCGGGACCAACTGCCTTGCAATTGTCTTAGCAAACTTCTTCACCTCGACTGCTTCTTCCTTCTTCCCTTCTTCACTGCAAAATCCAAAATCCAAAATCCCACCCGCAAAGACGCAATCGCGATATCGGCAAACCAAGCAACTGGAATGGAATAGTCGTGCCATTTACATCTTGAATGCACAAAACACCATCATCTTCACCTTTCTGCCAACTTGATCCTTCCCTGTTGTCAGGGTTGTTCTTATCATCGTTTTCGGCTTCGACACGCCATTTCCATGGGCATCCCATCCTTCACATCTCCTTGCAGTCTTCGTCAAAGGTGAGCTGAGTTTGCTAGGCAACTTGATTGGTCCAATACTCTGCAGCCTGTCCTTGCCGATCGAGGTGTGCCGTCACAAACTTTGCCTCAAGCCTAGTGGCTTAGACAGAGGCACTTATTGGCAGTCGGTGCAACGTGTTCCCGTAGGAATGGACGTCTTATATCGATGAGTTGTGCGCGGCAGTGGCCTGATTCCCGATCTTGCATCTCAACCTGACCCCCTGATCTCTGCCCCATTACCACTGCCCTCCATCAATCACATGCCGCTTATGACATGTTGCATGCTGCAGCTCTAGACAGCGAGTTGCTGTCAATCTCTTCAAGAGCCCAAGATAGGCTCTGATGCCATCTTGCATCTGCAGCACCGGAGTTCCGTGCACCATTTCTCCCCAACGCTTGCACATCGGCTAGGCGCCTACTTCCTTGAGAGCAGTTGTCAAGAGAAACAAGAGGACAGGAAAAGGAAGTTGCGGCGCTAGTTTTGTGCAATATTCCATCTTGCTGCCTGGACCATTAGTTTCACTTAGGCCCAAAGACAACCCATCTCTCTTTGCTATCTGCTTATAATTTTTACTCTTCTCGAGTTTCCCTGTCTCCTTGATTCAGCATTTCTTCTTTTGATCATTCAATTTTTTTTAAAGACTATTTTCTGGTTTACAAACCATTTTGAGTCAAAATGGACCATTGCTCCTCCGTCTCTTCGCCTCTTAGTGACGGGCTTTCAACCGCTCCATCGACACCAGCTGACATGAATCCCAGACCGCTCAACGGACACAGCAAACCTTTTGACGACAACGAACCAGAAAGCGAGCTTAGTGAGCCCGATAGCAACGTTCATTCACCATCAGGGGTGGGTCTGAATGATCAAGCCGGCTCTATTATCGTTCATGCCAGTACTAACGGTGATCTAAAGTCTTCTCCTCTTCGCGTCACTTCTGAAAACGACGACGAGACTATGACAGATACCCAAAATGAAGCCGCAGTTTCTCACTACCCTAAGCGCAAGCGAAACTCGGTCTTTACCGACCTCAGTGAGAGCAAGATGGAGATCTCCAATGACGGAACAAAGAGTCCTCCTCTCGTACCAGGTCTTAAGAGCAAGCCATCGCGACAGAGTCTGGGAACCGTCCGGGGCGTCTTGTTGGGTCACTGGAGAGACTCGCCAATCCCTGATCCCGAAGGTCGCCATGCAGTCATAGGCTTCATTGACGTTCGTGACCGATTACGTACTCGAATCCAGCCTTATACCGTTGCCAACGAGCCAATCAGCAACGAGTACCCCATGCCTCCAGGGCCTGGCGGCAGCTGGGTTACTTTCGAACGCGTCGTCTTTTCCAAGCATTTGGTTGGCCTTGATCATTTTCAAGTCAAAGAGTATGTGAGGCTGCGAACTGACATTCAAGAAGAGAACGAGGAAGAACGCAAGACTGCGGAGAGGGCAGCAGTCAAGGAGGCCATCCGCAGAGTTAAGGAAAACCCTGCTTTTGATAATCCAGCTACTCAGCCTGCCATAGCCCACGGTCCTGAATTGCCTGACTCGGCCTTTAGCCCCGGCCGCCCGGATGCCAAGAGAAGACGCGTGAGCGGTGGCTTTGCCGCCATCAACCCCGGCGGTAGCAATAGCCCACCGGAACGTTCGCCTTTGCTGCCATCTCAGCCTGCTCTGCAACCTCGTCCGCCCCATGTTCCGAAGCTGCATGGGCCTCTTCCAGGTACCCGTCCCACGCGCATCTTGCTGGGTTATTGGAAGGGCTCCAGCGAGGAAGACCCTAGGGATCGTCACGCCGTGTACGGCATCCTGGGACAGAATGACATGTTCAGAGTAAAAGTAGTTCGTGAAACCCGTGATGGCCGATTTGTCGATGGCAACTTTCCCTCGGGTGCTGGCGCGCTCTGGATTCAATATGAGGAGGTGGAATTTGAACCGCACTTGAAGCCGCTTCAGAGGTCGGAAATTAAAGAATACTGCCGAGTGCGCCAGTATCAACTGGATCAAGGCGAAGTACCCGAAGACCGCATTGGCAACGAAATCAGGGCCGTACATGAAGCTCAGGCTCGTGCGGGCTCCGGCTATAGACACATTCACCAGCCTATCGCTCCATACCACCCTATCGCTGCTGACGACTCAGACTTGGCAAATGGCCGGTCAGACGTTGGTGGAGCTCAGCACGAACTCCGGCAGTCGCGCCGCGGGGAATCTCGGGCTGCTCCTCGACAGTCCTTTAACGAAAACGACCTGCGCCAGCCACGAGCTTATGCCGAACAGGAACCTCAGCGTCCAGACTCCCGAGCCACGAACCGCGGAATGAACTCAGACGGGATGGAGCGAACCAACGCCCTTGCTCGCAGGGAGATTGCGCGCGTCGAAGCTGCGCAGGGCCGCGCCGACCGCCACGCCATGCACCGAGAACGAGCCGCTGCTCTCGTCGCGGACGCTGCGGCTGCGGCTGCTGCCGCCGTTGTTGCCACGGTTCCGTCCCAAGCCGCCGCCACCACCAACGGCAGAACTCCTCATTTCCATGAGTCGGAAGATATGCAGCGCCTGAATAAGGTCTGGGCCCGCCAGGAGACTCTGCGCCTTAAGGCTGGCGCCGAAGACGCCAAGGTGTACGACGGTGTCAAGTATGAGCGCAAGACGAATGGGCCGTTTATGGGCAAACTCGTGTCGCAAGGAACCATAATTAACATTGATGGGGAAGACTATGTGGAATATCGCGTTCTTACAAAGCCCTCTTTCTTCTAATCGCGTCTTTTTACCCTACCATACTTATGGTTTAATTTCGGCTCATTGTACAGCCAAGAGCGCACGGAGAGTTGTCACCGTAACAACATCACTCAGCACAACGCGGTCATGGATGGAAAACTGCATTATCAGGATGATCCAAGACTGTTCAGCTTAGTGTGCTGAAAGGGAGCAACAAAGACGGAAATGGACAGGGAGACGATGGGTTCCCCGCTGACTTGATTTCCTTTCTTTTCTTCATTCTTCGCCTCTAATTTCTTTTTTCAAATTTATTGAGGGGGACGATTACATACAATGCTGCCTAGACGGATATACACGTACTGCGGCACACCAGGGAGGGATAATGCGACATGCACAGCGGCGTTTTTTCTTTTTCGTTTGGGAGACGGTGGCACGACCAACGTGAATCGAGGTCTTTTTCGTTTTGTCTTTTGTTGCACGACGGTTTTCATTTTCTCCTGTTCTGTCTCTTTTCCTATTCAACGGGCTGCGTCCTTTTCTGTCAGGTTTTCCTTTTTCTTTGCTCGCCGTTCTCTGTCATGTCGATCCGATTTCTTTTCCTTTTTTTCCTTTTGGTCCTGAATACCCTGTTTCTAAAGCTACGTGGTTGTGCGACGTAATAAATTCTGGGTCGGGATGGTTTTTGCTCTTTTTCTTTTCACCTCGAGGGCTCTCAATAGCTACTAGATGGGCATGCTACTTATTATCTCATGGGGTAGTTGTTGAAAATGCTCTTAGGCAGTAATTGATATGTCGAGTTCTAAACAAAAACAATAGCTGTCTCTGTGGTTCTAAGCTAAGGCAATAGTTGTCTCTAAGTTCTAAACTAAAACAATAGTTGCCTCTGTGATTCTGAATTAAAACAATAGTTGTCTCTGTAGCTCTAAACTAAAGCAATAGTTGTCTCTGTGGACCCAGTAGGACGGGGTTACAGATATTTCTACTTTTTACAATAACGTCTCGTGGGTTGTTAGGCGGTATACCGGAATGCTATCGACCCGCTGGTCCTCCCAGTGCGTCGGTCGGCCGCATGAATATTCAAGAGAGAATCGGGATCACGTCGCCAAAGACTTTGCCAGCTGTACTAAGGCAGAATATATACTCCAGGACCAATCGAAAGCCTTTCCAATCGTAAGCCTTTCCAATCATAAGCCTTTAGCCATTTGCCTCTTGCCATACGCCAATAAGCTCAACGAAAAGCCCGCAGTAACTAAGAATATGCCAGAGTATAATATTCTGTCGTCTTGACTCTCTTCATGACATTCGGTCTTATTAGCTTCTAAAGCAGGGGTTATGCCTGGGTGGTCGACAATCTTCAGCGTGAATATCGATGACAGTCCAGGAAGTTGACAACGGGCAGTGGGCGGCAAGTGGCAGCGGTATCAGCCACAGATAAAGATGACATGGCGTCGACAATAGATTCTTGCGGCTTTTTGACCATCCAGTCGTAGAAGCCGTTCCCGCGTAAGAGCTCGGTGCAGCTCCATATTGTCCTTGGTCGTTACTCTGGGTTCTCCACCGGCAAATTCCAAAGTTCGTTTGGCCTCTAGCAAAGCGACGGTTAAGGTGTGGGAGCTCCGGAGTCGGGGCGAACGAAGTAGGCCGGAAACTTGGTCACGGCAATCTCAATAGCGGCATCGTCAAGCCACATCACATCTTGCACATTGGACTGATTCACGGCAGTCATGTGGTGGTTGTCATCAGGGTGGCTGTCGGCGGTTTCGAACTGGTGGCCTCCATTGGCCTTGATAAAGTTTTTTAACTTGAAAACATCCCAGCCTTCTACTTGAGCATCATCTGCGTTGGCAAAGGGCATGCCGAAACCACTGACTGTGACGCAGGCTTCATCTGCGAGGCTAACACGAATGACTGCAAGGCCCTTCTCACGTCCCTTGGCGTTGGGAAACTGAACAAAGACGGCTTTTGAGGCCTCTTCAAAGGTATAGCTGCATCCTTCGAGAGGGAACTTGATATAGATCTCGGCTTGATCTGATGGTAGTACCGCACCGCCGCCAACACCTCTAACAACTGCAAATATCTAAGGTTAGAGCGCGTCACATATTGTGGTTTTGAGGGATGTTAACTCACAAGCATGACGGACTCCAAAGCCTTTCTGTTCATTGCCAATCTGCTCTTTGCCAAGGGGGACCTAATATGAAGCCGACCCATGGGTCCACATCTCTTCCTTTGAAGGAGCAAAACTTTGCGAAACACCGTGGCTGTCTTGTAAGTCTTCCACAAGTTCCTGGTCTATGAGTCTGAGTGTAGAATTGTTCGGGTAGAGATCGCTCAGTGATGGGAATTCTTCGGTGGAGTTCTCCTCGAACCCTTCCTTGTATGTTTCAAATGGTATCAACTCATCAATCTTGTTTGCCGTCATCGATGCCTTTTGCTGATTTCTTCGGTATGGACTGCGGCAGCCTCTGCCCGACCGTGGAACATAAATCCTCTGTGCAGTTGGTGCTTTTGCACACTAAAAAAATGTAGCGATTTTTTTGTACTTTCTTCAACTTTTGCCTCCATCGATTGGGCAATATCCCGTGTATAATCTTCATGGCTGCCAACTGGCCTCTGAGGATAGTGCTGGATGCCTTCCGATTGGGCATCTCGCCGATGTATGTGATCAAACACCAACGTATTTTGTGCATATGTATTTCCCATCACCATGGCTATCCGGCGCCAAATCCTCCTTCAACTCGCTCATCCACTTCGATTTCTCCTTACCAGTGGTCATGCTGACAGGGTAAGGGAACACCGATGGGGCGTTATCCTTCTTGACGATAGTTGGTAGCCATTTGAGATAAGCCATCGTGTCCTCTACCGAGGTGTACACACCTTTTCAGGGGTTGGTCTTTGGTCGCCATCGCCAGCATCGTGTAGTGTGGGAAGAAGGCCGGCTATAATCTTCCCCTGAACATGTTTCGCGGCCAGGATGCAAACGTTACCTCCGCCAGCATCTCGTGCATGACCATTGACCCTTGAGTCCTCCAATAGCATGTTAATGACGTGTATGCTTTGTAGTTCGCCTGTAGAGCCGGCCACCAATAATGGAGTCATGCCGTTGATGTGTTTTCCATTTGGCTCAACTCGGTCATAGTTAAGAAAGATACGAACGACTTCCTGCCTGCAGCGCTGCACAGCTAATCCCAAGGGCGTTTCGTCCCGGCCGTTATGCTCATTGGTATCAGCTCGATCATCTTCAAGAAGTACTGCCTACTCCCCTATCTCCATTTGAGCGTTGCCATTTTCATTCTCGTTAGATTCGTTGGGCAGAAAGAAAGTGAACAACTATCCCGTCGTTTATTTCTTCCTTGTGTTCAATTGCTGGCCGGATGAAAGCTCCATTAGGGTAGGGATAATAGATACGTGAAGTCAGAAATGACAGAGTTGCTGAATTTGTTTTTGGCCCATTGNTGATGTTTGTTGAGTTTGTTGGCTGGGTAAAGCGCGTTGAGCAGAACCCATTTGGCACACGAGTAAAGGTAGACATTGTTCCGACATGTGCGATGGTTCGAAGGCTTCGTTAAGGCGCCCTCCTCGATGACGAACCATCCGTTGTCGAGGTTCGTGATATATTCGTCTTGTTCCGCCAAAGTCGTATTCACACCTTCCTTACAACAATATTAACCTTTTAAAAGAGGCTTCCTGACGCGGTACTATATCAAGCTGACATGAAATATGCCGTCGGTAAGATGCGGTAAGGGGGAGCACCGTCAGCCGGGGTCTTCGTCTTTGAACTTGATGCCAGAGTTCAATAAGTAGTAGCCAGGTCATTGCCGATTCGAATTCACTTCCAAGCGATGCTATTAAGTTGAGTAGCTTCACTATTAGTTGGTATTTTTGCGAAAGTATACTGCGAAATGACTGTTGACATAATGATAATCGGTATGCCGTTCGGTAGTGTTTAAACCAAAATCATATCTTCCCAGATGGTAGAATAATAGAGGGCGTTTTGGTGTGGTAATGCTGAGTTGGTTGTTTCTGCATTCTCGCGGTGATCGGTTGTGGATGGTGGCTTTTAAAGCGATGAGCCAATTCACTCTCCACAATCGATAGGTCGACATACTCGGCCGCACCAGAGATTGCTGCAATGCGAAGTGGGAATTCCAAAGAACCCGGGAGTTTCACTAGAATCAGAATCTCGGTTGACGGCGATTTTGGAATACAGACTGCAATCCCGACTTGTGAATTTCTTCTTTGCCATCACGTATCCTCCCCATTCTAGGTTCTGGGGAAGGGTGACTGTCAACGTAGATAGTAAGCGTCTTAACTAGACGCAGAGCATGATTGATATCCAATGCTTGAGAGGTTGAGTTCTTGATCTTCGTGCGTATACACCATCTTATCGCCTTCCCAAGTCGTCCATGACGAGGTTTTCGTTTCCGTTCAAGGACTTGGCAATTCAGTCAACGTATCGCCTGTATCACAGGTAGTTGTGTATGCGTAGGAGGGAAATTGGTCTTTTCCTTCATGGACGACTGCCTAAACCGCATCGCCAGGCTGGGCTTTGGCTTCGATGTCTCGTGCCATAGCTTCCACGGTTGCTGCAAACGTCTTTGTCTTTCTAAGACCCATTTCACTGCTGAGAAAAACGTGGCCGAGGGTGTCCAGGGTTTCGAAAAGAAGGCCGATGTCTAGCAAACAGTTTGCAGACCAATAGGCTATACATCACATAGAGGATAGAGTCCCAAACATTGGTTATCGAGAATCGTTGATCGATGGTAATGGCCTTGTCTAAGCAAAGTGGATATTGCTTGGGTGGTAATAGTCGGATATTCTTCTTGTATGAAAGCTTTTAGGGTCCTACCAGAGTCAAATGGGGCGGTGATGTTGCAAAGGCTGGCATAGATACTTGGTTATGTTGTTCGACTCTTCCTTTCCGTACACGAAGTAGTCTACATTAGGTACTCCTTTGTAGATGATGCTGGAGGCCATATCAAATAGTCCGTCACCCATTCGCAGTTGGGTTGTCAGGCGGTATACCGGGATGCCACTGGTAAAGATGCAGCTTCAGGGATTTGTAGTATCACATATACGCTTCGTCGACAACGAGCAGTCAAATCTGATTTTGCCCATACCGGGGCACAACAGCTGATACTCGATTAGATTGCCATCTGTCACTGCCCTTTCGGCCTCACGTAGGAAGGGCGTTCCTGTTCCTCAAGGTGGGCGGGTTGCTGTGAGAGTGCTTGTGCATCTTGGACATGTAATGATAGGTCTGCCCCTGATATATACTATATCATCAACAGGCAAGCGTCTAGCAGACCTATCGTCATTGAATCGAATTGCTTTGTATCGCCAATGAAAATAGCTGGAACATTTGGATGTTGCGCGAATGCGGGAGAGGGGGAGGTGAGGTGCAGCTTGCGTGATAAATTCTGCATTGAAGGAACTGATAGTCCGGTCAGGCAGGCAGAGGACATTGTGCTGCAGTGAGTTATTGTTGCTGCTGGTCGATGTTGACTTGAGTAGGTGTCTGTTACCAGGCAGCGAGCGCCAGACTCGCCAGACTCAACGTCGCCGGCTCGTTGAGTCTTCCTGCTTCATCTATAACGACGTGGGTTGACCTGATGTGCCTGTCCACTCTAAACGTGGTCAGTCATTGCCATTATAGCTACGGCAGTTCTGGCGACACGAGCGACGAGAGTGAATTGTCCCAAGGGGGCCAATGGCAGGAGAATACTGACAGCATAGCAAAGCTCGGTTGACCTCTTCCCAGCTTCTTTCTCACGCTGTCGATAGTAGTGGCGTATTGAAGAAGAGTATAGACGGACGAAGTTGGAGATGGCTCTCCCGTTCTTTTCACGTCCACCTTCGTAAATAGTGGGTAGGATGGTTCACCTTATTTGTGCAGTAAGATTGCTACAAATGCAGTCCGCAAGTGAAAGATAGATGATCTTCTAGCACCCTGTGGAGTGGATTGACATAGTGATAGTGGAAAATTGGAGACTGCAGGAAGAGGACCAAGACAGGATAGAGTGGGGAGAAAACAAAAGCAATAAGATGTGTAAGGAACATTCCCGTACTGTAAGGCGGATTCCGAGATAGAACGGCTTATCATGTTGATTTACCAGAGACAAAGTGTCAGAGTTTGCTGTAGTTGTCCATCTACTCCAGAGAGGTCAGTAGTCAAGAGTCAATAGCCAGCCAAATGTACAGTGGGCTCACTTACAATGTGTAGTAAAACCAAGGGCAATCTATAAAGTAGTCGAGGCTACTGTTAGTAATAAACTTCGCAAAGGTCGAGCCGCCTCTGTAAGTGGGCGGCACATGGCGCCGTAAGCCATCTCCTGAGTATAAATGAAGAGAAGAATGATTTGGATGGAGACTTGAGAGAAGAGGAAACAACAGGTCTTTATATAATCGCTAATTTACTTGAACATATCGTGCTGAAGACAGAAAAGAGAGTCGACATCATCTTTGCCGGGCCACGGCATGACAAGCAAGAGTGAATATGGCTGCTACAACTGAATAACTTGATTCTCATCGATTTCGTGAAACAGGCCACGTATGAGTGGCAACAGATAGAGGAGTTGGTATCCGCGCAAATTTTTCACGAGAGCAAAATAGTGCGGGACAATTCAAAGGGAACTGGCCTATCAACTCAGTAAGACGACATCATATGATGCTCAATGAAAGGCAAATGAAGCACTAGGGATGCAAAAGACCGTGACTTAATCCAACCTTCAACCTGGTGTATCACATGTCATGACCTAATAGTATCAGAAAATGTGAGATTCTTGGCCATCAAGGCCATCACCACGTACTAATCAGCAAGCGAGTAGCCGCCCAAGGTAACCTGGAATACCGGTGAGAAAGAGGGGTAAAGCAGTCAATGATCAAAGTTAGAGCATGTGAATTGTTGGGAGCCTTTATGGCTTATATTCGAGATTGTTTGGTTCGACGGTAGTTGTCTAAGTTGTATCGTCTCATTCTACATGACAGCGAATCGAATGCAAAGCCGTATGTATCCTCGAGCAGAAACGCTGCTGGTCTTTATGCGCGACGATTCGCTTTCATCTCAGAGGGTAAACGTTGAGCATATTCCATCCTACGTAGGCCGCAACTGGCTCACAAACTTTGTTGATGCTAGTTTGCGATCAACTGTGGGCTTAAAGTCGGCTTGCTGAGGTCAATAGTACCCGACCCAGGCGCAAAATCAATGCAAGGACTGGTTCAAGTGATTCTTCGGCCTGAACATCGTCAAACACTGTGCATGCCGCCTCTTCCGTCTGTATGCTGTAGACTTTCTCCTTTCCACCCTCGAGATTTGATAGTTGACAACATCAAACCGTGACTCCTTTTCACAAGCCTGTAGTCGCTAATCGGGTTATAGTCGTCAAAGGACGGTCAGAATCGAAAGCGCCGAACAGCGTATAGCTGGCATACGTCTGGTCTGAAGAGGGGGCTCGTTAGGGGCAGCATCCTTGTCGTCAGATGTCTTTGTGCAACACTTAACATGATTTACTTTTCGATTGTTTTTGTGAGACTCGGGTTCGCCATATCCTTATTCAGCCAGCGGATTCGCGTGTATGGTTACTTTTTCTATGCGAAACGGCTCCTTTGGACGGCTCTTCTTGTCCACCTCGACGGCCTCCATCTTGGCCAGTGTCACGAGGCCCTCGTCGCCGATAACTTTGCCAAACACAGTGTTCAAGCCGTCGAGATGGGGCGCCTTGTCAAAGGTGATGAAGAACTGCGAACCGTTTGTGCCAGGCCCTTTGTTGGCCATGGAAACGAAGCCCCTGCCGCTGTGTCTCAGGGCGGGTCGTATCTCGTCTTCGAAAGGGGCGCCCCATATGGACTGTCCGCCCTTCGGATTCTCGGCAGTCGGGTTGGCGGGAGCTCCTGTTTGCACCATGAACTTTGGAATCAGACGGTGGAAGGGCGACTGGTCGTAGTAGCCGGAGGCGCAGAGGGCGAGAAAGTTCTATTGCGGTTCGTTAGCAACGGTTCTAGAGCCTGAAAAGTTTGGAGGAGAGAAACATACCTCGGCTGTCTTGGGGACGCTCTCGCAAAAGACCTCAATCTTGATGTCGCCCAGCGACGTGTGAAGCGTGACAGACATTGTGTCGCCGGACTGAAGAACTTGTGTCCAATTTTGATGTCCAGAGTGTGATGTTTGTTCGGGTTGAAACAAAAGTCGATTTGCTATGGATGGCCAAAGCTTCAAGGCGGCTGTTGAAGCTCAGCCCAGTCTAAACCTCATTGGGACCAGGGTGGGCGCTATGGACTTTGTAGTCTGCTGGGACAATCCAATGTCGCTCCACTACAGAATTCAGGTGGAGGGGTTACATTGCGAGACGGGAAACGCAAAATGTGAGATGTGGCCCGAATCTCGCCTGTTGGGATTCTCGAAGGAAAAGAAAAAGGGGCAAAAAACGTGACGAATAGTGGACGAATAGTGAGGAATGCTGATGACGGTTGAGTAATCAGCGGTGACCAGGTGTTGAGCATCTTGTTGCTGTTCCTGGATATTGTTGGATCGGACGAGGCTGACTGCGGCTGTAAGAAGAACGTCTGAGTGAGCCCGATGGAGTACTTTGCGCTGCTAGGGACCCTTACCGGGAACCAAACAAACACCAACTAAGCCTGGGTACCTATCTTTAACTCAATCGACGTCAAAGCCACAGCGATCATCCAGACTATCCTTTGCCTATCTCGTCCATACAGTCCATTTCCGGATACAGTATGCGCATATATGCATACACGTGCAATGTGACATACAAGACATCACCGGTTTTATGAGGAATCAAAGCGCTTCAAATCCAAATCCAAATGCAGGCCCTGGCATCTCTCCTGCTCCCATTATGGAGCTCGCCAAAAAAGCCTTGCCGCTCCCCCTGTCGCCGCGGTAAGAACTGGCAAGGGGACAAAGATGCCCGGACGGTGACGCAGTCGAACGGGCCAACGAACGACAGGCACGGTGATGATATTATTACAGGTCCATTTTACTCCGTACGGGGAATGGTAGAGAGACCTGGCGCTGCAAATAAGCCGGACATGTACGAGGTACAGGCACAATTACGAGCTAAATCGCATACGACACCGGTACGAGGGCGACTAGAAACAGCACGCGATTAGAATGTGTTAGGTACTCGTTCAATTTACTCGCAGAGGTTAATCTGCTTATTCTTGCAATTTTTAATCTGATTATTACGTTTCTTATAAATATTAGAAGAGTGTCAGGAGTTGTAGTCAAGCACGTGCATGTGGTTGAAAGGGTCAATCAAGGCCATCTCACCTTACGTCGCCTCACCTCACCTGCGTGCAGAATACACGTACCGTGCATGTCATGGACCACATCATGATTTCTCGAACCACACACACAGCGTGCCTCTGCCCTACGGCAACAGGAACAGGCTGAATCCAGACTTGGACGGAGTTAATCGCGGGGTACTTTGCCGTATCCATGAAATGGGCCAGATGGAGCCTCAGCCATAGCGCCAGCAACGCAGCAGGGCTGTGGGCTAAGTAAGTAAGATATTAATGGAACGGCCTATGCACATATGAACGTAGATTGTCGACACCCACGCCTTGCCGGGCCGCACACCCAAATCGCAATCCTATTCTCTTCCTTGCCTCGGAGCTGAAACCAGCAAGCATCTCGGTTTTTTCCTCGGCGACGACGGCGGGAAAGGAGGTGAGACAGAACAGACAGACGGACAGACAGAGATCACGCAGCTTGAAGCTTATTATAACGAGCTCGCCCTGTGTCTGTGTGCGTGTGCTCTACCGGCCTTGTTCTGTGCCGTGTCGCTCGTTTTCTGCTTTGCTTTGCTTGCTCAGCTGTGTTCAGCTCAGCTCATTTTACTTCTTTTCCCTTCTATTACCTCTCACGCTCACTCGTTCACTTACTCGCTCTTATTTTTCTGGCCCCCGTTTCCGCCTTGACAAGCTACTGCTGCTGCTCCTCCTGGACATAATTAGCTCCATCAGTAAGCTCAAGCTTCCTGTGCTCAGAGGCGCAGGCGTCATCTCAACCGGGTCCGGCGCCACAAGCCCCCCGCTGCTGTTCTCGAGCAATCTCACCAACCTGCCTCAAACCGGCGCACAATCCAATTTCTGCTGTCCAATCTATCGCATTTGATCCCCGAATCCTCCCAAGTACCTGGTACTATCCTGTACGTGCTGCCATCCCATCCCATCCCGTCCCTCTCAGCTTAGCGACCCGGCGCCTTGTCTTGTCTCGTCCTCCCAGCACCAGCAGAGCCGCTGCAGCTCCACAGAAGCTAATGCATCTTGCGGCCAGTCCCCGATTTCAGCTGTCGACGAGGGTCGCCATTGCTCGAGCCGCCTTACCTAAACCACCCCCAAAAGGCGCTGCTGCTGCTGCCTCTCCTCCTGTCAAACTCGCCTTCCAACCGTCCCTTTGCGACAATCTCGACACCTGCAGCGCCAGCGCGCCGAGGCTGATGCTGACGCTGCTCTCGATTGCTGAGCCCTGTTGAATGCGAATGCGACCCGGTCTAGGCGATCCGATCCCGCTGGCACGAGCCCTGTGAACCAGAAACCCACCCATCCGCAGCGTGCCAACCCCACCTTGGCATCGACCCGCCTGTTCTTCTTCTTCCTGTGTCTGCGTCTGTGCCTGCGTCTCTGTTCTTGTGCGGTCTGGTATCGTGACGGCTGCTCACCGAAGAGGCCTATGCCTGCTGGTCATCTGCTGTCGGCCCAGGCTTGGGGGATCCAAACGAAACAAACTCCCACGGCTCCGAGCCCGCGACTCCACGACCGCTGCCTCGACGCTCCCCTGACATCCAAGCACCGATCTCCAGCTCTGCCGCTGACGTCTCCGCCACCCTCCGCGCATTCGTAATCTGCGACAACTGCGACGACCACGACTTACCGCGATAGCATGGCGACCACGCCAGCCAGTGTCCGAGTTTCGGGCCCTCCAAACAGGAGCTTTCTCGTGGGATATCCGGGCATCTCTGCGACTCTGGTACGTTGGCTGNNNCCTGCCATACCTCCCTCACCAGCTCCGTCTCTGGTCCGGGGGATGCGACCAAGAGACTCGGCGTCAAGACAAGCTTGTGCTGACAGTNNNCCATTCTATCCACGAATAGAGGGCAAGGTTGAGATTCGACCGGGCCATGGCTACTCCATGCCCGTGCCCGTGTCTTTAGTACGGATAAGCCTGCAGAAGCGCGAAACCATCCACCCCGACGCCGATAGTCTCACCAAGCGACATCTCGGCGCNCCCCGAAAAGAGACGACGGATGTCGTCGGCAAGGAGGTGCTGCTATTTAGATGCTCATCGGGCAAAGACGCCGAGAATGTCATCTCCATGGACCTACCCTTTGTCATCTTCATCCCCTTCGGCAGGGGCGGAGAAGAGACCAACCGAAGAATACCGCCCGCGTCCCTGCAGCTCCCTAGTAGGATCGCTGAGACGTACTACGAGCTCGTGGTGACCGTCCAGCAAGGCCACAGCAACCAATACAGATACAGCTTCCCGCTCCCTCTCCTCCGATACGACACTCTGTCCACCTTTGGCATGTACAATAAGCCTGAAACGAAGATGATTGCGAGCGACAACCTCGTCAACCTGGGCATCAACCTACCGCGCTGGAGCTACGGCCCCAACGATCCCATTACCGTATACATCAAGATATCTCCCAACCCCGACTGGTGGAAAAAGGCCCAGAAAGTCACCATAGACAAGATCACGCTAGGCATAGAGGAGGAAATCACGTTCAACCCGGAGGGCGACGAACCGACCAAAAAGGTCAATAAGCTAGCGAAGCAAGTCCAAGTTGTCAAGACAAAGTTACCGGAGGCCGGATACGCAACCAATATTGGCCTGGTTTTCCCCTCAAAAGATCTGAGAGACCCCGACGGCATCATCAGGAGGGGCAAGCCAGCCTTTCCCCAGTACGAAGTTGTCTCATTCACCACCTCATCAACACTTTACAAGATTGAGTTTTATCTCAACATCAAGGTACGACCTCTTTTCTGTTCTCCGTTTGCCTCTGCCTTTCTTCACAGAGAGCCATCACTTACANNNCTGCGTGTAGTACAACTGAGTGGCGCCAGGGACCTACAAATACGACAACCGATCGTGATATGCCCGCTGGATCAGCAAGGCTGCAAGGAGGAAATGGACGCCATCGAAATCGCCGCCAGAGAGGCCTCGCATGTCGACCCGAACAACCCCATGCTTCCCGCCCACTCAATCGTCCTAGCCAACGATCGAGATTCGTTACGAGCCCTGGGCCTGTGTATGGTTGGTGGCCAGAAGAAGCCGTTTATCGAGTGATTTGGCCGAATTTACAACTGAGCCAAACCCAGCATGCCCGACTGGCATGGAGAAATGAGATTTTAAAAAGAGTCAGAAACGATGTGCGCCAAGAAGCGAATATCTCTTCGACTACAGCTGCGTCGCAAAGAGCAACGCATACAAAGTATGCCTTGCCGCAAGCGTTCGAACACCTCAGAGCATGCTTAAATCAAGCACAAGAAGATAGAGATTATCAATCTGACCCATCGGCGAGATCAAGCCGAGTTCGATACAGCGAGGCGTTCGAGCAGCACCCACTGGCCAGAGAGTTTTGAAAGAGAATACGATTGGCTATCAACAAACGGTACACCATATACCCATTTGAAAAAGGCGTTTTTATTTTGTTTTTTCTTGTTTGGTCCACTGAAGTGGGAAGTGGGAGCAGCTTCTCTATATTTTGACTCAAGGCATAGTGCATGGCGTTTCTAGGCCACCTCGGACCGCTTTGAGGTCTGGGAGGGATAGGGGGTTTTTGGGAGGAGGGCTTTTATTTTGGAGACGCTCGCAAGCTGGCTGGGACAATACACGGTTTTGGCACATTGAATGCGCTGGATATGTGCTGGGATGGATTCCGGAGTGCGCGGCTTCTGTTATATAAAAAATTCCTGAAGCTGGCTTTTCTTTTTTCATGTATTCAACGATGACGAGGCTGATGAGATACTGGACTCTTAATACATGTACTGTAGTATATATATTTCTTGGAGGAGACTGGTTTTAGGTGTGCTGTACGTTTTTTGTCAAACTGGTTGGTGGTGGAGAGGGGGATATCAATCTCACCAAAGAGCAGTAATAAATACCTTATTCATGTATGCCATATGCACAGAAGTGAGATATCTGACAGTGTATATCACGATAATGATACAGAAGCCCGTGAAAGATTATAACCAATGCTCTCTCTCTCTCCATAGGTCGGCACTAAGGTGTATAAGAGTGAATAACATAGTTCCTGTCGCCCCTCGGGGTGATGCAATTGCCTACTAGGTTAGACTGGACCCTTTCGAGGGCTGGTACGTTCAACTTACCTTGAAACTTGGGATGACGGCAAGCACCTTATTCTTTTTTGGCCGTGAGTTCGAATTTCAAACGGGCCTCTTTTTTTCTACTTTGTTTGCAAGTATAATGTCCGGGAAAATGTACGCCTTCAGACTGGCCGTCAGAGAGCTCACAAATAATTATACAAGATGCGTACATGCATAGTTTTGAGATGCATGGCAGTGTATATCACGGTATTGATAACAACTTGGAAGTCAATGAAGAAACCAGCCATAGGTAGATCCTAAGGTATATAGGAGTAAATAATGCAGTTCCTGTCGCCCCTCGGGGTGGTGCAGTTGCCTAGGGAGGTAAACCAGACCCCTTAGGGGGCTGGTACGTTCAGTTCACATTGAGCCTTACGATGATGGCAAGCACCTTATTCTTTTTTGGTCGTGAGTTCGAATTTTTAACTGGGTTTCTTTTTTTTCTCTAATATATTTGCGAATATAATGTCAAGAGAAGAGTCTTCCATTTAACTCATACGAGAGAGCGCATAGATGGGCAGATCAAACTCCCTTGGGGGCTATTATGATCCAAAAGAAATTGATTGATGATTCTGAAATAGCCAGAAGAAATTAAGCGTAAAGGGGGAGAAGTAACTCAGACTGGTACCTCTGCCTGCTGCTAAACCCTGAGAGGAATCAGGTAGCCAGAGGTGCAGCTTCCCCAACACTGGCACTGCCTGGCAGCTGAAACGCATTCATGTGAGAAAATAGGCACCTTTATGCTTTCTTTTGCAACATTCTCTTCTTTCTCTCACCTCGTCTTCGCTATTTTGCTCCTCCGTACTTAACTCTGAACGTGATCAAACGAACTCGACTGCCATGAATTTATCCACCTCCCACAGCCGAATCCCCATTGACAAAGGTCCTACCCGCACAATATAAAGAGAGTTCTCGATTCAGCGGAACAAAGAAGCTCACCCTAGAAACAAAAGACAGCCCACTCGTAATGGGTGAGCCGGGTGAAGCTGACCCGGGTGCTGAGGAAGGTATCCCAACACCTCGACGCAATACGTTGGCCGAATATCTGGCTCTGAAGATGATTAAGTAGAACAATGAGCTCACCCAAACAAGATCGCGAGAACCACAGACATAGTTTCCTCCCTCCGAGAAGCGGAGCCAGAACCCAGGAGGTCCTCGTCAGTAGCAAGTCGTTTGGAGATTTCATGGAGACCTTTCTNCAGACTTTTGAGGATCCACGGCGGTACGTTAAGGACTTTCAGGTAGGGCATCCGAAGACGGAAGCCGCAGATTCCGTCGGCCTTCCTTCACAGGATCAAACCATCACATACCACGTCCCCCCATCGCGGGTTGCTGCATATCTGCTTTGGGCGTTCTGCCAGGGGGCGCATACTTGTTTATGGGGCTTATGTGATGTCTTCCAAGGTATAGTCCCCGTCTTTNNNGAGCTCGGAAAACGTGTCATCCTTGTTGACGAACAGCTTCAGTGGAATGAAGTTCCCAGGGGCCAGCCGCCAGTAATGGAAGATGGTCTGCCGACCTTTACGAGAGATTCTCGATCTAACNNNGGAGGCTACCTTGAACAGCACAGAACCGACACGGGAGGTGATAAGTCAGACAGCGACTCTCAGGTGACTGCAGGCATCACAGAAACTAAGAACTCCCAACAGCGGCAGTCAGGGGAGAGACGCAAATGGCACACTCTCATCATGATGCAGACTCGACCTCATGGCTCGTTTAGAATGGCAAAGCTACTGCAAATTAAGCGCTAGAAACCGCTAGAAACCATGAAGAGCACTTTGATACCATACTGATACAAGACGAGGAGGAAAAAGCAAGAGATACAGAAACCTAGCAAATGATAGAGAAATGGACAGGCTGCCAGCTTTTGAAGGGCACCGAAATCGAACTCTTTCCAAAGACAGCGAACGAAGTAAAGATCGTGAAGGAGCGCCATATTTTTAGGAAACAACACCCACACCATAGTAATCAGTTTACCTCATAGGGCCGAGGGGGCGCCTTCTATCTCGTCAGGGTCCAAGAGTGAACAAGCCCAGCGTTAGACCCCAGTATCATAAGGGGGGCACAGCGGCATGAATCCCTTTACTTACTCATTTTCTAGCTTGGGTCTTACCAGTCCTTTTGACCTGCAATTATTGTTGAAGACACTGGTAGATACATGTTGTCTGCACGTACACGGTCTTATCTACTTCTGTAAATCTCTCCCGAATATCGGAGAGACCTTCTATAATACGCACTATCTCGGTCATAGGTTCAAGGGTGTCACTGCGTACTACCTGATAAAGATGGACCTCGTTGATTTGCATCAAAGGGAACGTGTGAGCTCGATAATATTACTTGTTCATATAAAACCCCTGAGAAACAGATACTGCCGCTCTCTTGCCTAAAGGTGAGTCCGTAATTACTGCACGTAGGACTTGGCATTTATGCCTGGACTGGTGGAATCGAATGCTACATGGAAAAGTGACCCCTGGAGGATCATATATATAGAATAATAAACGCTACATCTATCGCTCCCTCGGGAGTGGTGTAGTTGCCTATGGGCCAGCTCCTTTCGAGGACTGGCGCGATTCCGACCTAAAAATTGGCGTCCCTAGGCAACTGCACCTTATTCTTTTTTGTTGGCGAAGTCTCGAGTTCGAATTTCCAACGGAGAGACTTTTTTTTGTCTTTTTACAATGCATTCTTTGTCTAAGCATGTGATGAACGTGTCGGAGAATGTACTCCTTCATCAAAGTGGTTGCTGAAGCCTCTTAGAGAACTCACAAATAAATGACTTATTCACTTGTGTACGGCAACATGCAAACACAATATTGAGGCATCTGGCAGTGTATCTCAATGATAATAAAGGGAGTTTTTACCTAGTGGCCCATCTGGATGGAAAACCGTCAAGGGAGCGTCATAATACGAAAACGAGAAATCAATGATTGGAGAATACCCAGATTCACATAACAGTAGAAAAGTAAGTGGTGGGAAGCCAATATGGCCAGGCAAATGCCATGTACAGAAGACGTCGAGATGCTCGGAGGGAAATTGCAGCCGTACAATGGCCCTGGTGACGCTCAGTAAATCGTGCTCTGTGCTGAGATGCTGCATCAGTAAGCTGGCATTTCATAAGACTTCAGGCTATTTTATGAAAGCTTCTCATTATTGTTGAATTCAATTGTTGTACTTAAAAGTTAAACCGATGGAGAAGAAACTGGCCTGAACCTCACAATCTGCTTCTTTGGTAAGCGGGATGGTGATGAGCCGGCCAGCTCTGTGAAACGATTCGTAGACCTTACGGGCTGCTGTTCCTCGCAGAATATTGCCCATCCTGCGTTGGACATACGCATTCAATCCTTTGTATCCTATAATTGAGACGTCGAATGTGTATTGTCCATTGTAGGTTGCAATTGTGAATGCCCACCTGCTGTCCGGGTGCAGATGCCATTGGTAATAGAAGGACATTGCGTCTACCACAGTGATGTGTGTTGCGTTGGCGATTTTGCCATAATGTCCTCCTGCTTCGTTATTAGGTACGCGTCCGTCAGGCCTTAACGAAATAACCTTAATGTTTAGGATACTCTACCAGCAAGTCACTGCCATTATCTTCTGACTTGCTCAAGCCATTGCCCTCATCATCCACCAATTCTTCAAACACCACGCGATTTAGAACCAACTCAGAGCCAATCAACGTCGAATTTGTCATTAACACCAAAATCATAGTTCAGACATATAAGGATCAAGAGGGATACTAAATCACCGATTACTATATTACATCTACTATATCTACTATATTTACTATATTTACTATATTTACTATATTTACTATATTTACTATATTTACTATATTTACTATATTTACTATATTTACTATATTTACTATATTTACTATATTTACTATATTTACTATATTTACTATATTTACTATATTTACTATATTTACTATATTTACTATATTTACTATATTTACTATATTTACTATATTTACTATATTTACTATATTTACTATATTTACTATATTTACTATATTTACTATATCTACTACATTTACTATATTTACTATATTTACTATATCTACTACATCTACTACATCTACTACATCTACTACATCTACTACATCTACTACATCTACTACATCTACTACATCTACTACATCTACTACATCTACTACATCTACATCAACGCTGCATAAGCATTACATTAAGACGCTGCTCCTGGGAGGTGAACTCAGGCCCAGGTCTGGGGTAGGCGGTGCCCATTACGACAAAGATGATATCGTTTTCTTGACCTTGGAACGAATCAACTGTCGACGCCGGAGGGATGCCCTTGAGCGCCTCGTATGCGGCGTTTTTGCGTAACATGCGGTCGAGGAGCTCCACATTAGCCGCATACGGGGAGATGACGACGAGCTTAGAGGGGTCGATTTTCTTGGATTTGACTAGATCGATCATGAAATCCAGGGCAATGGTGACCTGGTCAATGCTCTTCTTAGAGCCTGTTGCATCTTCGGTATGAACTCGGGACCCTGGAGCATGTATAAAGACTGGAAGAAGCTTGCCCTCGGGGCANGGGACCGTCGGATACTTTTCATGCAGGTAGCTCTCCAAGGCCTTGCCGGAATCGAAGGAGGGGAGNGCAATATTGCAGCTGGCGGCGTATACATGAGGCACCCCTTTGTATATTATGCCAGACACCATGTCGAAGAGTCCGTAACCCATTCGTAGTTGGGTTGTCAGGCGGTATGTGGGGATGCCACTGGCCTGCAAAACGAGGAGGGCCGACAAGTCGCCGCTCTTTGCAAAGCGGTTGAGATAGTTGCCGTCGGCGTCTTTGTCGTTGGGCGTCAGAACAGTCGGAGGTAGCTGCTTAGGGTCGCCAAAAATGAAGCAAGGGAGNAGAGTGTTGCCCCAGACGCAGTAGAGGTCCGCCCGGTTCATGTTGGCCGCTTCATTCACTGCAACGATTACTACCCATGTGTAGCTGGGTTCAATGTGAGGCGATATATAGGCTAGGTAGATCACGGAGACGCCATCCTCCTCCTCGTCATCTTGTACAATGTTCCGTCCACGGAATGTCCGACGGGAAGACGATTGAGGGGGAGGTGAGAGAGAGGTGAGGGGGAAGTAGAAGCGTCCGTCTGACGATGGCGCTTGGGTGATTGTGATGCCGGAAGTACAGTCGGAGATGCACTTCTCTTCTGCTGAGCTGCCTGTCTGGGAGAGATATATAATACACGGTTAGCAGACGAATATAAAGCAATTGGAGAAGGACTTGTTGCTGGGAGACATGATGCCGGCTGCAAACGTAGGCGTAAACACGTAGGCAGCAACCTTTAGAACCCCCTGCTTTGACGCCAAACTAAAAGTACAAGAACCAGAAGGGAAATGGTCCAACAGGAGGAAGAACTAAAGGCGCTGCTACCGCGGGTAAAAACGCGAACGACGAAGGAAGATGGGGGACTGATCTACACAGTAGATCAAAAAACGGCAAAAGTCGCAGCGTAAATACAGACAGGCGGGCAGGCAGGCAGAGCAGATAGACGGACGACGAGGGAAGAAAGGAGATCAAGGACAAGTGTGAAGTGGGAATGCTGCAATCTCTTTTAAATCATGAACGAAAATTGACTATACTAGGTAGTTGTTAGCAGATAGTAGAAGAATATATAGACAGTAGAAGAGAGTAGCAAGTAGTAGAAAGGAAGTAGTAGAGAGTAGAACAAAGTAGCGGATAGTAAACGAAAGTATCGATACTAGAAGAGAGTAGCAGATACTAGAAGAGAGCAAATGACACCGGAAGAAATTAGCAGATAGTAGGTGAAAATAGCAATAGCTGAATAGCCAACTTAGGAGGCTGAATAAATGGACACTCCTATAATAGAAAACACCTCTTGCAACCCCGGAAACATTGAAGATGACGACGATGAGGATGACGTCCCAGTAAATGACGTCCCAACAAATGAAGTCCCAGTCGAAGAGGGTCCCAGCGACTAGGAGTCTCCTGATACCCCCTCCCTGGCTCTCACTGCCAGCAAGTTCATTCGTGTCGGGGTTCAATCCCTCAAGCCCCAGCAACACATTGAGTCTGCTCCCCGGGTCGTTGCAATTCGAGAAATCAAGTCCTATTCGGATGCGAATCAAGCCAAGACCGACGCAAAGTTCCCTCTTGCAACTCCGGAGACATTGGAAACGGACCTTGGACCAATGTTCACAGACTTGATCAACTCTCTACAGCCTCACAATGGCGACATGGTAACAAGAGTCTGCGACTATACTGGAACTTCCTTGTCATGGACGCCAGGTCCCCGCGCCATCTATTTAGAGGCCATATACCCATTCGCCATCAAGGAGAACAACCGCATTGCATACCACGCCAACCCCAACGTATGCTTCATTGCGACAGCTGTCAACTTCTCCAAGAAGAGGAACCCGCCCCTCCATCCGCCTTTGATTGCCTCATGGTTCAATTGCCATGATGATGAGAACATGAGTTTCGACAAGCGCAAAAGTCAATGGGCATGGACATACAACGCCCTGTCGAATGTCGCCACCATGTCTCACATTTTCCATTTGGAGATTCCACATGCGGACCAAATCAAGGCATGGCAGCAGTGGACTCTAGAAGAGCACAAAGAGGCGTTAGAAGTACTCAGAACAGGGGCCAGGCTCCCTATAGTCGACCGTTTGCTTTCCGGGCTCAATTCGCGGAACCTTTTTCGTGTTAGCGAAGACAAGCCCTGCGACGCTTGGGATTCTGCAATTGAGGCTGGCACGGCTATGTATCCCACTCTTGTCCAGATTGGATCCAGGTATGGTCTCACTCAGTACGAGTTCGAGTACTACCTGACAATCCCATCCCCGCGCCGCCTGGATAGAGTCTTTTACCTTTCCACGTTCTGTCTCGGCCTCAAGCTCTACAAAATGGATGGGACTGGAATAAAGTCACGGCTTTAACCCGCTTCATGATTCGGAACCTCTCGAACTACTGCAACAACGATGCTTTTGAACAGGGGCTCCAAGAGGTCTTGCTCAACCAAACCAACATGATCTATGCGCCATGGACACGCCCCCCAAAGGATTCTCCTCAATATTCCGTCTCTGTAATTGACTTTGGAGATATCTCGCTTTTTTTTTCTCTCAAGAGATTTGAACTCTTCTTCTACAAGAACTCTCCATATGCTCGCGACAGTTCTCTGCCTCGTTTTTACGATTCAGCCCTCTTTTACAGCCTTTTTTTTTTAGACAGACTTGAAGGTCTGTCTTTTGCTATATATCAGGTTCTTCGCGTCGTATGCCTATTTCGGATTACCATTGTTATAATAAATAAATATCCGATCGGAACACCTGTCGTAGCACCATGTCGTGGTGCTCAGCGCCAATTCTGAGAATGGCGAGGTTGGATTTGCACAACTCCACGTAATTCCTGGGATCTCCGTCGCTGGGGTGGCCTGCGTATCCCAACGCCCCCAACGGCAAGGTTCTTTAATTATCTACTACTAATGCTACATTTTGCCAGTATAGCTACGTTTGTCTAGTATTTGCTACTCTAGCTATATTCTTCTACTATTTACTAGTCTAGCTATATCCATCTACTATTTACTACTATAGCTATATCCATCTAGTATTTGCTACTATAACTACATTCCTCTAGTATCTACTACTATGGCTATATCACCCTAGTATCTGGTATAAATAGGTACCCAAGAAGGATTGAACATATATCATGGCTACATCAACTGCTTCAGTTTTGACTTTGATTGCCTTAGCTGCCGAACTCTCACCAGCCGCACCACCTTCAACTTTAACAGCCTTATCCATCATTGACTCGGACATCTTGATGATGCACTTGTGATTGATGGTGGAGAAAGTTCACTGCAGAAGAGTCGGATCACTCTTCAAGATTAACGGTTGCCCGGAAATAGTACCAGTCTCCCAGGAGCACTGGTTCAAGAAGAGATCACTTCTTCAGCCACAGATTGCTAACTCTTTCTATGCCCGCCCAACTTGGCAAATTGAAAACCCGCTAGATAAACAGAGCAAGCTCCCCAAAAGAGGAACTTGTAAATTATTAAATTATTAAATAATGGGAAACACCAGTCTCTTGCGAAGACAACAGAGCAATCTGACGCGGGGAAACGACGATGAGAACTGCAGGGGGAAACAGGACAGACTTTATAGTCTGTCTAAAAAACAGCGGCAACAGAGGGCAGAGTCGTAGAAAACGATGCAGAAAATGAGGCAGAGAACTGTCACGAGCATGAATGGAGAGTCCTTGAAGAAGAAGAGTTCAAATCTCGAAAGGGCCAGCTGAGGGAAACGATATACCATCTCCAAAAAGTCAATTGTAGCTGGCCCATGCGCAGCCGTAGTCGCTTACCTAGATATTTTAACGCTCGTGGGATTGGGTCAGTCCCAGAAGGTATAATTTCTTTGGCCCGCAGCAGATAGTTGAAGAACTCAACTGGATATTTACTACTTAAAGGAATGTCTTATCGGTAATATTGAAATAAACGGCTTTCTAGTTACAATGTTTCAACTTCACATACTCGCTGGGGTGCTGAATAGCTATTCCTTAGAAAATTAATAAAATCTGATAACAAACTCCCTGATAGCTGTAAATATTGTTCCTTAACAGTACAAAAAAAAGAACAAACAAACAAGTAAGCAAACAACCAGTACAAAAGACCAGGAACAACTCAACTCCGAACTGAACAAACCATTTACTTTGCCTCATCATCTCAAATCTCATCTTCACAAACAACTCCCTTCCTCAAAGCATATTCTTCCCCCATCGAAGCATTCGCGGCTGCCTTGTCGTCTGCCACCACTTCATCACTTCCGGCGTATCTTTGTACGAGATGAAAATAATGTCTTCCCAATGATTTGCTTCAATACTCTCCAACGCTGCTTTCAGGCCAATCCTTTGCATGCCATGTCCAGGTAGAACTGTCTGCCTTCTGAACAACAAGCTCTCTACGTGTTGCACGGGCATGACCATGACCTTTTGGCCCTCTGTATAAGGGGANAATATCCCACCTATATCACTCTTTAATCCTTTGAGAATGTCATCTTTGAGATCGGCCCATTCTTCGGATGAGAGGCCGATGACTCTCTGATCTTGCGGCGTAGCTTTTGGTTGAAGAGAAGGTACAGTGCGTTGAACCGGTGATAGGACATCTTCATCCTGCATTTTTCGTGCATTAAACATGTTCCGAAATGTCGAAAAGGACATGTTATTTTGGGCTTGAGATTTCCCTTCAAGTGAGCGAAGCGCATCGTCGCGGTGACGCTGCGTCTCGTCCGTTTCACTGTCAGGGGGCTGCATCTTTTTCGACAGTAACTTGAGGGGCTCAGGCCGGAGTTTCTGATGCTGTTTGGTAGAGCGTTTCGATGATGAGGAAGACGATGTGAAAGTCTGCGATCCTTCTCTGCATTTACCCGACCGAGAAGAAGTAGCTGATAACATACGGGTCATGAGATGCTTTAGTCGCTGAGATGATGTTTTAGATGACATGCTCCCGCAGGAAAGATAACTATCGATATCTGATTCCGTTGCCGACGTTGAACTCGACCAACGGCTTTTGAAAGCAGGGTCATGGTCGCTGAAACTCGTTTCATGAGAATCTTCAATATCAAGACCAAACGCCTGTCGCCACATCATTCTATCCCGGAACAGAACCCGGTACTCTTCATACTCCCACCAAGAATTCCCTCCTCTTTGGATCCTGAGGGGAAAGCATATTCTTAGCATTGGCTGTTCCTTAGGAGCAACAGCAACAGGAGGGGGTTTTGGGGCTGCCGGAGGGGCGGTCGACCAGAAGGGGAGCATGTTGGTGATGCTTGGTAGAGGCATTATGAGAACTGTGTAAATGCCTTGGATGTCTTAGGTAGTATAGGGAATGAGCATTTTCTTGACGATGAGCTTCTTGAGAGCAGCATTATATGAAGATGTTGGTGAAAGAACTGGGACACAATACAAGAACAGAATAACCAAGCGATGCTCTTGTTGAATGTGTTCAGAACATATTTATATAATGTGTAGCTGTTGCTGTGAACAACTGCGCTCATCTTTTTATCTATGTATGAATGTCTGCGCATTCAGAGAACTGGCACAGAATACAACAGCAAATTAACCAAGCAACTCTCTTAATGAATGTGTTCAGAAAACTCTTATATAATGTATGTTTGTTGCTGTGAACAACGGCATTCATCAAAGTTATTATGTATGAATGCCTACGCATGCATGCATGCATTCATTCATTCACCCATTCACGTACTCATACGTTCAGCAAGTCGTTCATTCAACAGCGCAATCCCATTTCAACTATGGCTACCGCTTTAGAGATGAGAAAAAAAAAGAGGGATCCCCCGCAACTTTCCTTCCTCCAAGTGTCATACTTCCAACTCCGTAGAAATGTCTATGTAATACAAAAAAAATAAGTGTACGCTATGTACCAAGTGTGTCATCACAAATGCCGGCCGTATGAATCCCCCAATCCACAATAGAAAACTCCTTTGTACCAATTTGCCGCCTTCTCTGATTTCATCTCCTAAGAATGGGAGAGCTATTGAGACCCTTTGTTTGAGCAATGTGAAGTGTAAATGTAATTTGATTATATATTTTGTGTTGAGAAATTGCTGCTGTATTGTCAGAGCTTGTCCGTGGATGAAATATTGTTTAATAGCTTTAACCTCAGCGTCGTGTAGTCGCCCTTGTCAGTTTCATGACGGTGTTCATTTGACTGGCCCCTATGTTCTCGTGACAAAGGCTTCGTCATTTTTCTGTTCTTGTTTAGGGATTCGAGCAATTCGATTTGAAAGAAATACCGAAACAGCCTCTTTTGTAATTGATGTGCCGAAAAAGGATAGAAATAAGCCAAAGCAATTTTCATAGGGTGTCGTCTAATGGATCACGACAGCCTTTATCATATGTAAAAAGCAAATATTAGAGTCCAAGATGGTCGGCTATCTTTGCCACGTCTTGATGAATCGTTTGCAAGAGATTGGGACACTAGCCCATGCGCCGTCTCTTATTCTCGTGACCGGGGCTCTCTTTGATCCCAAAATCATCCCGCTGAATCTCTTCGGTCCCTGTAGGACTCGGAGTGTCGAATTTGTGATTGAGACCTGGGTTGAGCCCCTGGCCGAGTCCGTCTGCACCGAGATCAAAGTTAAAGTCAGTCCCGTCTCCGTAGTGAGTGGCGTCATTCAGAAAAGCGTTGCTATCAAAGAACTGATCTAGGTCCACATTAGGAGGATCAAAGTACGCTTCGGCGCCATCTTCCAGGCCGGGAATGTGTCCGTTCGGGCTCAATGGCCCCAGGATATCGCTCAGTTCGTGAATCTTTGCGTCCTGTTCGCTCTGTAGACGCTTGAGCTGCTCCAGATCGTTTTGGTTCGTGCTAATATGCTGCAGAGAGGGAGCAGGCATGGTTGGTGACCGCAAGATGGGTGAAAGTGAAGGTGCTGCAGTAGTGCTTTCTTGTGCGGGAGATGTGATACCTGGGGAAGACATTTTCCCCAGAGGATCAGACACGGCAGGTATGTTTGGCATCGCGGATGCTGATGACTGCGCCGCCATGAGGTTGACTAGCTTACTTCTTTGGTCGCTGCTCAGGGTATTCGGGGCGTTGTTGACAAGCTCAGTTGCTTCCGGCAAATCAAGGCCTGCCGAGTTGCTTGCATTGTGGTCGTTTATAATCTTCATCATCCGTTCGTGCGGGTTTGTCTCGAGTTCCTGTCTCAAGCTAGGTGTCGAATCTGACGGTGATGTATCAAGAAGCTCCGTAACGTGGCCCATCTCCGGGTGAACGCCGAGGGGATGATACGGCGCGCTGCTCGTTGATGACGACCGACTCGCCTGAGCAACTTGCGGGATCGGTGGAAGTAACTTTTGAGACTTTCTCGGAGTAGGAACGGCAAGTGAGTTGGCTGCGTTTGCTTGAGCTTGAAAGTAATCACCCAAGTCCACAACACTGCCTTGGTGGGACGGTTGCTGGCCCTGGTTTGCCATCAAGCTTGAGATGATGTCGCCGACGTTCTGCGAAGTTCCTTGATCCTCCAACGTTTTTCTGAAGACGTTGGCCAGGAAATTGAGAATCGCATTGATTGAGTTTTGGTGTCGGTCGTGCTGGGTCTGGAACATGATTGCCTGATTGTACAGGTCATTGTTGTTTCGCTGCAAGCGGTTGATGGCGCCGAGAATCAGCTTTTGCTGCTCTCTCACTTTCTGCAGCTCTTCCTTGATCAGTGCCATCTCCTTTTTGGGGAGAGGTTGTGATTCCGTTCCAGGGGCAGCGGGCAAGGAGCGACCCGCGGTGTTGGGGACCGGAACGCCCTGGTGGCTTGGTGTCTCTTCATGGCCGACGTCCTCTTCGCTGTCGCCATCGCCATCCTGGCCCTTGTTCCCCTTTTTAGACTTGCCACCGCTCTTGGGCTTATTAATCAGCCATAGAAGATTCGGGTGCCCTCGCCGAAAGTATGGGTTGGAATACTCGCTTGGACTCTTATTTTTGCGCTCACTAGCACGCATCGAGTTGTCAGAGAGTCCCACACACTTGTGGAAGCCGTACATGTTGAGCTGTCGGACAAAGGACGCGTAGTTGTTGTGTTTAAATAGCTCCGGAATCAACGTCTTTGCAAACTCATCCTCATCGAGCACGATGAAAGAGTCGCCCTTTTCAGACCACCGAATCAAGTCCTCATTCTTTCGTTCCTCAAGGAAGCTGGTGTAACGGTTAGGTTCGTGATCCTTAGACGTGAGATTTGAGGATGATGCTTACCTGCTCAGCTTCTGTACAAACGGCGGAATCTGCTTTCTTTTGGCCTGAGCCTCTCTCTTGGCCTTTTGGGCCATTTCTTCCAAAACTTCTACGTTGTCTTGCCCAACCCCGCCTTCCGTGGCGTTTTGCGGGACGAGAAGGTTGTCCTCCCCAAAGCCAGACCAGCGATCCGAAGAAGGCTCATAAGTTGCTCGAAGGTTCGTGGGAACCAGGGCGCGATTCATTTGTCGGCGTGCGAGTGAGTTTGACGGCGCGCCAACAGCCTGGGGGTACGTCGGCTGTGTTTGCGCAAGTCCGTAGGGATTCTCACTGTGTGCAGCGGCAGCACTGAAGTAGTCGGTAGGATCGGTTGTGCCGTCGGTACCGTTCCACTGCATCACAGGGTTTGCTCCGGCAATACTATCGGTGGCATATGGCTGTTGCATATTCCGCTGGATCGGTACGATTGGCGACGCACCGGGGGCGGCTCGTTTCCGGGAGTTTGGTGCAGACATGGTGAAGAAGATGCGGCCGCGTGCGGGCCGGTCGCAGACGAGTGTAGGGCAAGGAGTCGCGCGGCAGGCACCGAGGCCCCGTCAAGGACTGGATGAGGCTCCGGTCGCGATGTGTGATGCCTTAGCGCAGTGCCGCGGCCCAAGGCGATAGCAACAATATGCGTCGTCTCGGGACACAGGCAGGTGTCCTGGATTCAGTGACAGCAGACAGGCAGCAAGTAGCAAACAGGCGCGCGGGTGAGCTGGCGCCTAACTCTCTGTCTCGGCCAGAGAACACGTCGACTCTTGGGCAGATGACTTGGAGATGGGGATTGAAGGCCTGGAATTCGCAATGGTACGGCGGCACAAGCAGGTCGATGATCCGGATAAGCTGCAGCTAATTCGCTAACAGCAAAAAGAATATGTTCCAAGAAAACAAAAAGTTTTATCGAACGCGCTGCGAAAAGTACTCGGTCGGTAGCGCAGCGATGCCTTTGGCAGGATCTACGGCTAGGCGGCAACCTGAGCTCTGGAGATTATGCGGCGCGACTTGTTGGGTTTCGGGCGGATTTCGTGCTCTGTGTTGGCGCAGCGGAGCGGAATTTGTGCTTCAGCCAGAGAGATTGTTCATCCCGGTCGCGGTATTGACGGGCTCTCTCGTGCTCAATGATGGCGGAAAGGCTCGTTTGCTGGGATGGACCCAGATTTGTAGCCCGGCTTGACTTGATTGTCGTTTGAAGATTGCGAAAATGTTATCGTACTTTCGCCCGGGGCTTCGGTCAGAGCACTGTATTGGGATGCGGTCATCCGCTTCGAACCAATCAGCGCTCAGATTGAATGAGCAGACAGTTGATGGACAGAAAGATGGAGAATGGTGAGATTTTGAGCTCACATGCAAAGAGTATGCGCGTACAAAAGTTGACTTTAGTTGGTGTAATAGGTGCCCATGTTTGAATGTTGTACGTGCTTACTCATTTTGCTGCTCTGATTTTTCTGATCCCCACTTGGCAAGGCTGCTCCGCACGTGATGATAAGATGTACAAAGCAAAAAAGTCGCCGCTGAAACAATGCTGAGCTTTGTTGCTTATGTCTTGGTTGTATTGGGCCTTGGCTTGACAATGAGTCCTCGGGACAATTCAAAATGAAAATCATGAATATCAATATACAATACAGCTATACAATTGATTATTCATGCATGGATGATGCTTTACTTTGACTTACTGACTCGCTTAGACACAGAGGCTGACACTCACAGCAAGAGGGTCTTAGTCAAAAAGGCAGACTTACATGATGCATGCAGCAGAGTCCACATAAGAACCGGAGATCCTTGCCCATATGAGGAGTCACAATAGCCTCTCGACGTTTTCATCCAAATGGTAATACACGAAACAATGGTTCTGGATTTAGTTGTTACAAACAATGAATCTGTCCCTTGCATCTCCGATGAACCTGCGAGACATTTGCTCTTTGTCCTCTCCAACTACTAGTACAAAAAAATGACATGAAGCTCTCCACCTTTGAGTGGAGGGCAAAAAGCAATGTCCTCGGTGAGGCTCGAACTCACGACCTTCAGATGGCCCAAACTGATGTTTGGATCATATCGTCTAATATGAGACTGACGCGCTAGCCAACTGCGCCACGAAGACTTGGTTGTTGAGAGCCATGGCGTCGATAACACACACTAGAAAGGCAACTTGGCAACTGTGAGAGCAACTCGCAACCTAACTTGAAGCACTCGTGAATGGTCTTGTAGTAATGGGTGGAACAAAGGAAAACCAGCTTGTCGCAATAGTATCTGTCTAGCATCATATCTCAGAGTAAACGTTTATTTGACTAGTAGTTCACGAGAATATTAGAGAATAGTTGGTAAATTCTTCATCCAATTGGATATCCCCAACAGGTTGCTTCCGGTATATTCCCCCTTAAATCATGACATTAAACAATAACCAAATTATATAAAATATGGACTGGCTGCCGCCTATCTCGCAGTACTCCATACGCTACGCCATAATGCCAAATAAATATCGATATAAAGAGACGTAAATGGGTGCCGCCATTTCATTTTGCTCCTCTACCGGCCAAAGAAGCAGCCTTAGCCATTTGAGCGTTTCGTGCCTGATCCCATGCCCTCCCAGACCCACCAGCCCGAGCCTCTCGTTCAGCCCGTTTCTCCTCCTTCAGTGTCCGTGACTTCTCCCGCGGATCTATGACGACCAACTCCTCCTCAGCTTTCCTTCGGTTGCTCAGGTCCTTACCCAACTTGTCAGCCGCAAATGAAAGTGCGTGAGACATCCAGCCTTCGTCATCGCTCTCGTCCTTTTCCTGCTTATCCCAAGACGTGCAGCTTTGGCAGTTTGCAATAAAATGCAAATCACACAGCTCTGCTTCATCATCCTGCGAGGGCTTCTCCGCCTCGCCTTGCTCATTGTCAACAAGGGTCTCGGTGGGCAGTTCCTTGGATGGCGGGGCCTTGTCGAGCTTCGCCTGGAAGGCTTTTAATATGCGAAGAGATGCTTGATCCTCATTCGTCGAATTGTTGTTGCCTCCAGGCCGTCTTTTCCTTCCCCGTATAGACGTCTCAGGTATCATTGACTCTAATGCCGTCTTTTTCTTCTCCTGGACAGGTTCCCCAGAATGGATTGTCCTCCTCATTGAAGCCTTGAGGGCGGCCAGTTCCTCATTAGCCTTTTCTAGCGCGCTCTTTTCCTTGACTGGCTCCGGCTCGGGTGATGGCTCAGGAGACGGCTCTTTGCGCTTCTTGGGTGTGGGTATAACTCGTTGTCTCTCCTCCTCCTCTTCCTGATTGCCCATGATATCTGAAGCTGGCTCTTTTCCTTTATCAGAAGTCGTCTGGGTCTCACTCGCTTGCTTATCTGAGGCCTTGGGCTTGGAGGGCTTTGATTTTGAGCTCTTGTCTTGAGACGCCGCAGTCTCCTTTTCCTCTTCCATGATTAACCTCGTGTCAAATTTGGCTTTCTTGAACACGGGGACTTCTTCATCACCCTCCTCATCTCCAAAGCTAAGCAGCTGTTTCCCACCCTTTCTTTTCTTCTTCTTTTCCTTGTCCACCTTTGGCTTTATTTGTGTTTGTGCCACTCTCGATCGCTTCGTCATATCGTCAAACGGGTTCACCAAGATCTCTACACTTGTAATCCTGACTGGGTACAAGGGTCGCTCGGTCGCCTCGTCGACTTCGGATTCGCCAATCTTTGCCAGATTGTAGATTGTGTCTCCAGCGACACGACCAAACATTGTATTCCTGCCATTGAGCTCCTCTGCCTTGTCCAACGTAAAGAAAAATTGACTGCCGTTTGTGTCGGGCTTCCCTCGNTTGGCCATTGCCAAGATGCCGCGTCGATTGATCTTGAGCCGGGAATGGAATTCGTCCTTGAAGTTGATGCCGTTGGGCCCTGCGTTCTGTCCCTGTCTCTGGTCCATGGGCCAGGGATCCAGGTCGCCGCCAAAGGCGCCTCCATCGTAGATTGACTCGCCACCATTTCCGGTTCCTGTGGGATCACCGCCCTGCACGATAAAGTTTGGAACAAGTCGGTGGAAGATGGTGCCGTCGTAGTAGCCATCAAGGCAGTGCTGCAGAAAGTTGCGGCATGTTAGCGGCGTCTGCTTGGCAAAGAGCTCGACGTGAATCTCTCCCAGCGTCGTGTGCAGGATCGCCGAGCCTGTCGGCTGTGGCTCGAGGTTGTAAATCGCCGACATGGCTGGCTGTGCGTCATAGAATCGTGAGCTGCAGTGAGTCGCAAAGCTGGTGGTTGAACCACGCGAGCTGAGCTTTTGAGGCATCGCGCCAGACCCACCGTTATCGATAGCTTCTACATCATCTTGCAGCTTGTGACTTACACCAAGCGTCTAGCCCCAAGCTACCCTAGAAAGAACTAGATGGCTTCAAAATCTCAACGGCCGCGACTACAGCAGATTCTCAAATCCAAAAGTTCTTAAACCTGCTAATCATACTGCTACTATTTCATATACACTACGAGAAATTATTTAAATATTGAGTGGAGGAGAAATACTACCGAAGTTATGCTTCGACAAGAGCCATTACTAGATGCGAAGACGAGCTTGGAAAGAATCTAGTTTGGGCCATATGAACTGAGCAAACGATGTGTATTTAGATCACTGTAATTGTATTTTAGAATTTTCGAGGCAAAGTACTAGGTACAGAATAAGTCCCCGTAGAGGATAAACACCCAATCCTCCGGCCAATGTTGTACTGTCACTTCGCACCACCGTTCAGCATTCTATTTCGTTCTCTTAGAAGAACTCGATCCAGATCCAGACCCGTGAGAGCAGCAGCCACCGCAGGAGTGAGTGCTGCTCTGCGAACGGTCTCCGTGTGAGTGACTATGCGAATGTCCACTTGATGACGAGTTGCTGCTTGACTTGGCCTAATATCCCGAGCACACGCATCGTCATTAATATGAAGGTCAATATAAGTGTAGCCTAAATCATACCTGTTCTCTCTTGCTAGCAGAAGATTCTCTGGGCGCTCCGTATCCCGGCATCTTGGCGATTTTAAGTATATTCGCGTTGTATAAAAGAATCAAGGAGTATAGTGGGCAAAGTTTGGCTGAAGGCTGTTGATGATTCTACAAAGCAAAGCGGTACTGCACGGACATTATATATGCAAATGCTCTGGGCAATCTGGGCAAGAGACTCTCAGAATTGTTACAACGCATGGCGACTGAGAGACCATCAAGGTATTTGCAAAGAATGCAATGTGAGTGAAAAATAGAAATTTTCAGCATCACCTACTGTATCTCATAGGTTTAACATGCTGTTGGGTTTCTTGAACGGCAACTCTCTCCACCCAAGATCCAATGGTGTTGTAGTCAACATGTATGCGGTTTACCAGTTGCCACGTGCTTTTGCCACTTCGGAGTAGCTATGCTGTGTTAATTAACAATTATCAGCTTGTGCCTGATCGGTAGGTATCATCTTTTATGCGAATCAAACCATATAAAGATGAATATGGCAAGCAGTACGAAGCATCAATAGCATATTACAACTGCTTAGAGACGGCTGTTAGAATTAACTGGTAATAGATTGGATGTATGATTAACGTCCTTGCATACGGTGGCAGCGCTGCTTTGCTTGAAATCTTTTTGGGTTGAGAATTGATGCCCGATCTGAAAAATCTGCATCTTTTTGAACCATCTAACAAGAAGAATTGCATTCCAGCGCAATGTAGCTGCGACAGCACGTCTTGTAAGTTGAAGTCAGAGCTTCCACTCTAAGCCTGGGCTAGTTCAAGGCCGTGCACGGGAAGTCGGACATGGTAATGGAACCGATTGGTGGGAGCTCTCCCCATGGGAGCCACTCGACGGCTTGGTGTTGTGAAGGTACATGCAGATATCACTTGTAACATGTTATGTATCATGGAAGGCTCAAGACTGGAGCTGGTGTTGAGTTGGTCAAATTATGCACTGTAGCCATTGAATGTGCAGATGTTTCATATCATTACAATCAGACCAATGATATCCGGCGCTGTACCCAAGCCCAGTCTGCATCTGCTGCTCACAATAGCAGAGACAAATCTGAGCCCAAGTGGAGGAACGCATGGTTCGAGCTCATCAAGCTAAAACGGCACCGGCCAATGCTACAGCGGCAACTTGGGGGGCTTAGCAAGGCACGTCAGCAGCCCCAGCCCCCCAATTTGTCACAGTTACAGCGCTAATCCCAGGTGCCGATGCAGCAGCTGGTTGCCGCTGGCGTCACAGCACGTCGTCACTGGTCAGCAAAGCTCCGGCCATCGTGGTCCATTTCCTGTTTTTCCTCCTCCTGACACCACCAGAGTCTGGGCGGAGAGGTGCTGTCAATTGCGTGGTTTCGGCGTCCCGACGTTCGTGATCTTCTCTCTTGAATAAATTAATACCCTCTTCTTTCTCGTTAATAGATTGATACCCCCGGCCGCTAGTCAAGATGAATCCCAATAAGCTTCTCGAGGAGCACCAGGCTGCTGTCGCCGAGATCCAGAAGCAGGTCAAGCACTTTTACGACAACAAGAAGCCGTTTCGAGTTTACCATGGCTCGACAAGCTCCACGCGTCCACTGTCCTTCAAGGCAGATGCCATTGTCGACACCAGCAGCATGGACCGCATCTTCCCAGTCAATCTGGAGACCATGACCGTGCAAGCCGAGCCCAAGGTGCCCATGGACGCCCTGGCTGCCCACACCCTCAAGCACGGTGTCATTCCAAAGATTGTCATGGAATTCAAAGGCATCACTGTTGGCGGTGGCTACTCTGGCTTTTCCGGCGAGAGCAGCATGTACCGCTATGGCCTCTTCAACAATACCGTCTCCGAGATTGAGATTGTGCTTGGCGACGGCACGCTGGAAACGGCCAACCGTGAGCACAATGCGGATCTGCTGGAGCACGCTGCTGGCAGCTTGGGCACGTTTGGCATTGTCACCCTGCTCACCATTGAGCTGATCCCGGCCACTACATACGTTAAGCTGGACGTCCAGCTGGTCAACGACGTTGCCACGGCCCACGACTTGTTTGAGGAGGCCACCAAGGACGAGTCGATCCACTTCATTGACGGAGTCTACTTCCGTAAGGGCACAATTGCCGTCATGTTTGGCCGTTTTATCAATCTCCTCCCCCAGGGCAGGTCTGCTCTCAAGAAGATGGAAGTTCACTGGTTTGCCGACACCATTGAGGACGCTCTCAAGAAGAAGCCCACGGCCGAGAAACCCATAGACATTTACATGTTCACACCCGACTACCTCTTCCGCTATGACCATGGCGCTTTCTGGGGTGGCAAACTTGCCTTTAAGCACTTCCACGTGCCCGAGAATGCCTTCACCAAGCGCCTGGCCGACCCCTTCCTCGACAGCCGCACGTGCTACCATGCGCTGCACAAATCCGGCCTTGCCAACGAGTATGTTGTGCAAGATTTTGGCATTCCAGCGAGCACGGTCAAGGAGTTCATTAGCTTCGTCAACGATACCCTGCCAGAGCTGATGATCTTCTTGGCTCCTTGCAAGGCACCCAAGGAGATTGGCCTGACCTCTCGTTTCAACGCCCGCGTCGACGAAGTTTCGGACCAACGCATCTTTGCCGTTGGCGTCTACGGCCGCGGACCTCGTGATCCGAAGGCGTTTTACGAGCTCAACCGCAAGCTTGAGCTGCGAAGCGCCGAGCTCATGGGTGCCAAGCTCCTGTACGCTCGAACTTATTACACCGAGGACGAGTTCTGGCTCATCTACCGCAAGGACGTCTACGACGAGATGCGCAAGAAGTACAAGGCCGAGACGCTGCCTTCCGTCTATGACAAGCTCAAGGCGGACATGGAGACCGGGGTGGGCAAGAGAAGGCCTGTGCGTGGCATCCTCGAAACAATGTGGGACAAGGCCATGGGCAACAAGGCGTACATCCCTGTGAAGAAATGAAGCTTTCTCAAGTAATGCCAAGGGGACGATTGATTGCGTGACATGTTGGATATGTCTACCTACCTAATTACAGCGCTTTGTCAGCCTGTGTGATAGATACCCCTGACTTTCTTCCTTTGAGCTCTCCAAGTAAGAACGTTACTTTTCTTTCTCTAATTTAGTTTTCCGATGGAATACTTTTCAATGATACCAAGACAGTTCTCGTCTATTGCATTCCATAGAAAAAAATCCTAAATTTACACTTTGCCTCTTTGTTAAATACTGGTTCTTGT
Organism: Trichoderma sp. BMH-0061; assembly: GCA_030015385.1. NCBI lineage: Eukaryota > Fungi > Ascomycota > Sordariomycetes > Hypocreales > Hypocreaceae > Trichoderma > Trichoderma sp. BMH-0061. The sequence continues at coordinate 1,704,117 of JARWZN010000006.1, forward strand.
ATGTACGGCTTTATACATGCATCTGACATAACTCTCCCTCTCAGTCATACATGCCGATAATTTCTCCCACGACACTGCGGTAAATGCCCTTTGGATCGAACTTTTGTCGTACGGCCTTGAACCGAGCAAGGTACTGTATGCATAAATTTAGCCATGACCAAAGCAAAGGAAAGGGAAAAGAAATACTCACGCTGGGATCCAAGTTCTTGACGGCACGTTGGAAAACATCGCGAGTGTTCTTTGTCCAGTGAGGACGGCATGGAAATTCATCGACCAGCGTATTGGCCAAGTTGATATCTGCAGCAAAGTGACATGAGTATTTATATCGTCTTCGTATTGAGATCTCACGATGAAGAACNNNCAGAATNGCCTCGTTGTACCGCTTCTGATCTCCAAGACTGGGCCGGAACGAAGGGAAATCAAACATAATCGCGCCCTTGCTCCAATCCTGCTTATCAGCCGTACCCGTAGTAGCCTGTCCAAGAAAATCAAAATGCGCCTTGCCAAACTTGATGTTAATGCCACTCCGATACGTCGAAGCCATAGGCATCCACTTGGCCTCCTCAGCATCAAAAAGCGCACGAATACGCTTCAACACCTCGTTCGCCCTAGTAACAGGAAACGCCAGCTCCAGCGTATACCCCTTGAGCCCATACTCCCATTCGGGCTTCTGCCCGGGGTACAAGCCGCCGATGAGGACGTCATAGTTCCAGCCGTAGACGGGCCACTCGGTGATGGCCTCGTCGGTGACCTTGTCGTGGAAGTTTGGCTTCTCCCAGAGCCCGAAGAAGATGCCCTCTGCGGCGAGGTTGGGGAAGGGGCTGATCTTGCCGCTGTTGAGGAGGAGGACGGCGGCGGCGGCTTCGAGGGCGGTGACGGAGAAGGTGGATTGGAAGCCTTGCTGGGTGCTGGTGTTTGTGGGCACGATGTCGTATGTGCGCCAGTGGAATTTGCGTTGAGATGGCCACCACTGCGTGATAGTGTAAGTGGCCTTATTCTTNNNTAGGATAAATGCAATGGAAGTTGAGCTTACCCAGAAGTTGGCTGTTAAATATGGCGAGATGAGTTTGTAAATGTCTCCGTTAAGGACATCCTTTTCATCGAGACTGTGAAGCAAGAAATGNNNGCTTGAACTAGAAGGAAAAGCATCGTAAGAGATATGAGACAAGACCGACGTCGTTTGCATGGCATATACTTTGGTCTCTGGAAAGATTTGCATCTTAATCCTCGCAATGATCCCCAAAAGACCCAACGAAGTCGACGCAGCAAGCCAATCGTCGTTGCTTTCATCCCGCTCAATATGTTGAATATCCCCATTCCCATCAATGATATCCAGCGCGAGCACACCACCAACCACCACCGCATCCTCTCTCAACGAAGTGCGATGCGCTCCCATGGCAATGCTGCCTCCGAGGGTAATGTTCCAGTTGACCAGCCCAGTACCGATATTGGCACCTCGCTCATGAAGATACTCAGCGAGCTGAAAGAAAGTGACGCCGCCCTCAACCACCACAGATCCGCCCTCGAGGTCAAAGTCGGAGATGCCGTTGACAAACTCAGTGCGGATGATGACTGTCTCGTCGTCTGAGCACTGCGTGTCGTACCACATGTGGCCTCTCCCGCCGGCACGGACCTGTAAGCCGCGGCTTGAAGCGTCTTTGACGAGGGACACAATCTCATTGACGCTTGTTGCGTTGTGAACTTCGACGACGTTGTGGCATGATGGCGAGCCTGGTCCGTCAAAAGTGTAGTATTCGAATGCCGATGCTGTGCCTAGAAGCACGCTGGCCAAGGCAGAAAGAGGAAGAAGCATGGCGAGGCTTAAGTTGTCCCACTCTCAACTCTTAAGGTGAAAGATGTTGTGAGAGAAGTGGTTGAGTCGAGGTCGAGTCGCTCCTCACGTAAGATGTAGCTGGGCTGACGATACCTTATTTATAGGGATATGCCAGAGCTGCTTTTCCTCCCCTGGCCATGTTTCTGCAAACAAGCTGCCAAATCAAGATTCTCGTTATTGTTGAATGCATTTCATATTAATGCGAATGTTCCGCGTGACCTTCATATCCTCTAGCAGAACCGCGGCTGCAACTTCTCCTTTTGCCCCGTCCTAGTATCTGCGCCGTTACTGCAGCACATGTGAAAGGCGATCAATTCCTCTCTTTTAGGCATCGTGACCGAACAACTCGCCCTTCTTCATGTTACACTTCTCCGGACCATTGTACAGATACGGCCTTTTACTCACATGGTGCCCTCCATCGTGATCGTGTACGACCCGGCAATTGGGGGTTTATGCATGTTGTCTCCCTCCGACGAGGAAAGGATCGTCACGGTCCTCCCTGAAATGATTTTAGCTCTCCGCGTTGCTTTTAAGTCTAAAGTAACGTTATAAAGAGCTTTGTGCGGGGGAACGAATCGTCTTTGGGGATTTGGGGCTGGGGGAGATGAATTGGCTAGACTGGTTCATGCAATGGAACGCTACGAGACTGGCGGCGAGGGCATGAGATGCGGGGAGCATATAAGCGAAGCTGCTGTGATGTCAAACAGAACTTGTCTCCTTTTCTGTTGGAAAGTATTTATTTGGATGGTAGGTTTTCGTATTTATCGAATTGATAGTATCGCATTGTGATTGACACCTGCGAAGAGCCATCTATGCTGCCAGCATCAACTGTATTTCCATCTTGATTATAACAGTATGGCTGTACTTGTATTCAGCCATCGTTATTTTGATGAATATATTAAAGCTCGCTACTATGGTAACACCAATAGGACCGAAAAAGCTAAAATCTGCATGTCAAGGTCCGGGCCTTTTGAATAGTCATTGTATCTGACCAGCTTCCACATCAAGATATTGTTGTTACATCTACGTTGTACATTGTTATTGCATCGGAGTCCGCGGACCTGCGATTGGTTCTCTATATTGCATGTCTCTCCAATTTGTTTCATTGACAATGCGTGAACATTAATTTGTGAACTTCACTTGAACAGGAAACGACCTCACTCTCGGCGTCGAGTTTTGAAGTTCAACCCAAGCAACGCCTCAAACTCCTAGAGAGAGTAAATGTATTATTGAATCACTTTTGTTATCATTTCGGCTTATACTTTCCTGGTTTACGCAATTATGCTCTCTGCGTCTACTTGACGTCTCTCCATTCCTTCTTTTTGAGCGCTTTTATACTCGTTTCCTTGAATCAGTGGCTGACTCGGATATGGTATCAGGTTCAAGAAGTAACCGACAACAAATATAAGTCAGGCTCCATGCTGTCACATCATAGTAGCTCTATTATCACACATATAGACATATGCAATTCGACGTCTTATGAACCACTTCGTTATTATATGTCCAAATGAGATCCACCTCTCGATAAAGGTCACCCAATAGAGTCCTAGGTATACTATATACTTTCATGCATCCAGTCTGGCACAGCTCTACAGCGGTGCTAATTTGATCGAGTCAGCTGTGAATTATACCTGGTACGTCTCAGGTATATTAAACATGCCGGCTGTCACGCCATGTACTCGGCTGTTGTGATGCATCTCCGCCATCAATATGCGGCCCAGCCTTGACTATGCATCTCAGATGCGTTCCCGCAACTCAGCTGTTGTCATGGGTATAGCCGCCATCTTGAGTAGCAACAATTATGGAGCTAATCAAGGCATGGAGGTAGATTGCCAAACTATTGCTATGTGGGAGAAACTTTACTGTCAGAATACTGGTGATACGAAGTTCAAATAGAACATTTGTAATATCTATCAAATGAGCTCACCGATGTGAGACAGCTGTTATTTCTAGTACTACACTATTTTCAGCTTGTACGTCTTTATTAGTGATTTATACACTAGTATGTCGACATCTACACACACGGAGTATGCATGCAAGGTGTAGAAGGCTCGATAGTTTCGTTGGAGTTCCGAAACCAACCTAATGCTACGCCTTTGACTCTTTGGGTTCCAGTCAAAGATATAATTTGTCTTCACCATGAATACAAGGCTCCTAGATCGAGTATCAAGGATTGGGTAACTCGGCTATGAAGCGAAGATGGCTCTAGAAACTTGAATAGGCAAAATGGTAGTGCCCGCGTGCTCACTTGCAGATAGCATCCAGGCTGCTCAATCTGGCACAACTATGGCCTTTGTTTCGGATTCTTATAAAATGAAGTGCTCGTGTATTTGCTATGACTTAGCATATTAGAGTATTGCGATTCGAAAAGGCGGCGGGTAAAATCGATATGGAAAGCAAAGCAGTATACGGAGTCGAAAAGGCAAGTTCTGTTAGTCGGAGCCTCAAAATAGCCCGTCGGCTCAATTTAAGCCTGTCAGCGATAGCGCCATCCACGACCTCGTGTTAGTCAACGACGTGAACTCTCGGGTAATAGAATAGCCAAAGGAACGAAATACGGCGCATTTCACACTTGATCATCGTGTCCGTTTTCTTCCCCCAACCGACGTGCCGTCTTCTCGTGAGGGTGTCGTAGCGGAAAAAGATGATAATGCCGCTGCGGCGTTTCGGATTGGAGGGCTTTCAGATTGGCGTCCTTTCCGAGACTTAGCGGTCTCGTTTCCCGTAGCCATTTTTGTCGATAGCTCGCTTTGTGCTTACCCTCGACGTGTAATTAACGTGATGTGTGGCTTCGATTCATCTGACAGTGACACTTGGGAGTTCCCGCGGGCCCCTTCCGATGTGAGCACTTACAGGTCATATCGATGTCACTGTCACGGGAAGCTTGAAATAACCTCTAGGAAAGGAAGAGTAGAGGAAGAAGGCGGGGGAATCAGTAATGAGGTTCGGAGATGTTAGATAATAAAGTGTTGATCAAAAGTTTATGGAGGTGCAGCTTCGAAATATCCTGGACGAATTCTTAGCCCGCTATTGGAAGTTCTCGATCGTGGGTGGAAGGAGCCACTCCCCCGCACTTTTCTTATTTTTCGGCCGGAAGTGCATGTTTGCCAAGGTACTTTCCTCCTCTACTAATCAAGGAATTTGGCGAGTCAGCTTCTACAAATCATGGATTTTTTTACTTTTCTTCTACTTTTCGTATAGATGTTATTAGTGATGACCACCTTACTCGAATACTGACAAGTTTCACCATCGGCGAAGGCTATGCAAGTCGGTGTCTATCGCCGATGTAAAGCCACAGGGAACTGAATCCTCAACCGATCGCTGTACAAACTACCGAATAACCGAGGCCAGACACCGAATTCGCTCTTAGTGCCGCGTTCAAGTTGCGAATAGCAGCGTGCCAAAGGTACAAGCGTCCGATATAGATACGCCAAGGAGACAATAATCAAGGCTTACAATGCTTAATGCAGCACGTGTTCATGTCAGCGCCGCGGCGGTGGAGTTTCCGGCGTGTTAATGAGATTGGGCGGCCCATTCTCCGAGTTGGAGTTTGTTTGTCGTGGGAACAAGTTGAGCAAATCAGGCACTGTAATACGGAACTCTCCGCATCCAAAGTCTGCAGTACGGATATAGCTCGCATGCACACTTACAGTACATGCCCATGCCATTATGTTTGCGCTTGACTAAACCCCATGGCCACAATGGCATGTTTCCCGGGGTATGCCTGTACGAGCACTGCGGTTATCTGGAACAGCACGGACTATCGTGCATGTTCCATAGGGCCGGCCAAATCCCACAAGACACATCACCCCGTAGCGGGCCGAGACCTATCGATTCTCTTCACTGGACTGGCCAACAACTGAGCTCTCGGTGAGACGGATGTTGAGCTTACTGGAAGCCCATGCCGGCTGCAAGGAAGCCTGGGGAAAAGGGACAGGGTCAGCCGCACCTATACCAGAAATGACTTGGTCCAAAGCCTCAGACGTACGATTTGACGTCCAGAAAGAGGTCCTAGTATCATCTGGGCTTTTGTTGCCTTGTCTAGCAATCTAGCACCATGCTGCTGCCGCTGTCACAAGGCACTGTACTCGTACAACAGCTCAAGCACTGCGGACTAGCAGAGCAAGCTGCTTCTCCATGTCTCCATCTCCCCATGGGAGGAGTGGAAACTTTCTCAGAGCGTCGAGCTAGCCCCCAGTGCCACAAACGACGGCGCCAATTGCATCTAGCGATACCAAATCTTGCCGCAGTTGGCCGCGGAGAGACGTGGAAGGGGACCAAGAGGTAAAGCCATTCAAGGTTGGCATAACGGAGCAAAGCGGGGTAATCAATGCTAGCATCTTGAATCCGACATGATTCCGAAAATGGAAAACTTCCACCTCGCACAGGAGGTTGTTCCGAAGGCATGCCGTTTGGGGCTGAATATGCAGCTGCCGGGCATATGGCTTACGGGATGCTTTGAGACGAGGGGAGAAACACGGAATTTCCCGCACGCGGCAGAGTGATGCAGTTTGTATGAAGTAATGTGACGATGAACCAATGGCTCGTTTGGGAGGCTGAGGAGCCGGTGTTGGCCGTGCGAATGCGAATGCGACTCGACGTTGCGACGCGTGGATGCAACTGACTGAATAAGGCTGTCTGTCTGTTTCATTGCGTCTGATAGAATGTATCGACGTCACGAGCGCAGGGCCTCATCTCAGTTAAGGTTTGTTTCTCCAGATTCTGGGGCAAACTCGATTACCAGCACGGTGCAAATTGCGCGCCTAGATTTCGGCAGTAGAGTCAGGTTGGGGCAATTCAGGGCGCCAAGATGCAAGATGTTGCTAAGCCAATGCAGTCACTATTCATCTTGCAAGGCTTGATGGTGTGAACGAACTACTGACCCGATTTGAAATACTGAATGGCGGCGGCAGACTTGGGACGATTGGTTCGCGGCGGCCATGCGGGGAGCGGAGAAGCACAAAAAGATAATTGCCTGAAGAAGAAATAAGATGTCAAACGCGGCACATTGCCGTTGCTGCATCGAAATTAGTCAAGTACGGAGTACGGAGAAGACTACGGAGTATGGCTTCTCAAGATAGGGCGTACGGATGCGCAAGCTCAGCTAAAGCAAAGCAACTATTCGCTGTTGGCCATCTTGAGACCAGAGGATATCTATCTGGTCAAGGCTTCGGAGATGGATGTCATCATGAGCCACCGGGCTGCTGCGGGGAACCGTCTCAGAACCCCGGAGTCGCTTTGGTCGAGCTCCGTGATTCGTCGGGATACAGGATACAGGCGACTAGGACCTCTTGCAAGCACGCACCAGACACAAGTGCTTCGACCAGCGCGGTAACCGGTTTCAGCATGGCCTCGAAATGCCGGGTTGTGCACAAATATCGCCTCCCCTGATGAACTCAAGCTTGGCCCCCGGCAGCCCGGTCCCGCTGCGGATCTCATGCAATAGGCGCTCTAGCCTCTGCAGCGGCACGGACTACTAGGAGTGCTAGTCAGTGCGAGTTCTCTGATAATCAACTTGAGTTCGGGTATCGTCGCAAGGAGAGACGCTGGTGGGGATCCGAAATAGGCGTTCCGGCCGGTGCTGTGTATAGACGGACTGCTCTTTGGCCGGAGAGCTACTCTGCTCTTGGGCAGTCGGCGACAGTCCCAGCATGTCCACGTATACTGTACGGAGTGCTGTGGGTTGTCAATCCATCTCCCAAGGTGCTGCCTCGCCTGAAGCTAGAGGCGAAGAAAGTGGGATGGGGGTCTCGAGGCCTTGCTCCCCCTTGCCGAGGGCGTCTCCATCTTGTCCCCATAGATACTCGACTCGTACAGTTGCATGGTTGGGGTAGCGTCTGCTCTTGTTGAAGCTCGCCCCCGCTCCACGCGCGTCAAGACGGAGGCAAAGAACGGAGCAAAGAAGCTCCTTAATAATGGGAACTGGAAACTGCGCTGCGCGGATACAGGCGTTGCGTTTTACATAAAATGGCATAGCTGTCCCCATGTGGATTGTTTGCTTTTTCTCTCCTGCATTCCTCTATCAGTACAATCCTCTTTCGTCATAAATACCCCTCCTGCCCCTCTCGTCTTTTTACTTTTTTCTTTTTCCTTCTCTCATAGAAGCAGAACTAGCAATCCTATACCCTTATACCCCTTTCGACTTATCATAAATCCTTCACCATGGCTCCTTTGACCGTTGAGCTCAACACTCCCATCACGGGCCCCTACTCACAACCCATTGGCCTGNNNGTCCTCATCCCTCGGTTCACTCCTCTGCTTGATATCAACNNNCATTTGGCTTTAAGGTTCATTAACAACGAGTGGGTCGAGGGTGTCGACAAGAAGAAGTTTGAGGTCGTCAACCCCGCCACCGAGGAGGTCATCACCTCTGTCTGCGAAGGTACCGAGAAGGATGTCGATCTTGCCGTTGCCGCTGCCCGCAAGGCTTTCAACACAACATGGAGGAAGATCGCTCCTGGCGAGCGTGGCCGCTTGATGCTCAAGCTTGCCGATCTCGCCGAGAAGAACCTCGACCTTCTCGCCGCTGTCGAGTCTTTGGACAACGGCAAGTCCATCACCATGGCCCGAGGTGATGTCGGCGCTGTTGTTGGATGCATCCGCTACTACGGTGGCTGGGCCGACAAGATTGAGGGAAAGACCCTTGACATTGCCCCCGACATGTTCAACTACACTCGCCACGAGCCTGTAAGTCACCAGCCAAGCCAATCGCCTCCTGGAGAACATGATTGCNNNCTACAATCTTTGTACCTTGGTGTTTGCGGTCAGATCATTCCCTGGAACTTCCCTCTTCTCATGCTTGCATGGAAGATTGGCCCTGCTCTGGCCACCGGTAACGTCATCGTCATGAAGACCGCTGAGCAGACCCCTCTGTCAGCCCTCGTCTTCGCCAACCTCGTCAAGGAGGCTGGNTTTCCNCCCGGAGTTTTCAACTTGATCTCTGGATTCGGCAAGACTGCCGGTGCCGCCATCTCTTCCCACATGGACATTGACAAAGTCGCCTTCACCGGCTCAACCGTCGTTGGCCGCCAAATCATGAAGGCTGCCGCCGCCTCCAACCTCAAGAAGGTCACCCTTGAGCTGGGTGGCAAGTCCCCCAACATTGTCTTCAACGATGCCGACATTGAGCAGGCCATCTCATGGGTCAACTTTGGCATCTACTTCAACCACGGCCAGACCTGCTGCGCTGGTACCCGTATCTTCGTCCAGGAGGGCATCTACGACAAGTTCCTCGAGGCCTTCAAGCAGCGCGCTCTGGCCAACAAGGTCGGCGACCCATTCCACCACGAGACCTTCCAGGGACCTCAGGTCAGCCAGCTGCAATTCGACCGTATCATGGGCTACATCCAGTCCGGAAAGGAGGAGGGCGCCACGGTCGAGATTGGTGGTGAGCGTCACGGTGAGAAGGGCTACTTCATCCAGCCCACCGTCTTCAGCAACGTCACTGCCGACATGAAGATTATGCGCGAGGAGATTTTCGGCCCCGTCGCCGCCATTGCCAAGTTCAAGGATGAGGAGGAGGTCATCCAGATGGGCAACGACTCCAACTACGGTCTTGCCGCTGCCGTCCACACCAGAGACCTCAACACCGCCATCCGTGTCTCCAATGAAATCCAGGCTGGTACCGTCTGGGTCAACTGCTACAACTTGCTGCACCACCAGATGCCCTTCGGTGGCTACAAGGAGTCTGGTATCGGCCGTGAGCTCGGTGAGGCCGCGCTGGCCAACTACACTCAGAACAAGTCTGTTGCCATCCGTCTGGGAGGCGCCCTGTTCTAAGTTCTAAAAAGTAAAAAAATCCATATAAAGTATACAAAAAAAGGAGAATCAACTTGTCACGATTAGTATGAGTACTGGGCAGGGTATCTTTTATTTTCTGTTATGTAGCCTGATGTAGCTCTGAAATGAAATTGTATGACACCCATAAATTCAGTCAAGATGCGATGAGATGAAGTGAACTCAAGTGAAGTTGATGTCAGGAATTAGACTAGTGGAGATGGATCAATTAGCCGTCGGTTGTTTTGCAGCGCTTTGGTCAGCTGGAGATGATTTGGTGTGATGGCCTCTGCTGTTCGAATGCGGTAAATGCTGATGCGGGACGTTGAAGGGTATGGGCCACTAGGGTATTATCCGATAGTATGAGCTATCTAGCATATTGTAATTATGGAAATAAATATCCGCGGATGGATGGTTAATGGGTTGAGTGCACTTGTGAATTTGGAGTTCTGTAGCGTGGGTGATTAATTGTTGGACGAGATCTTGAGTGTCTCGTAGGACTATCGACGATGCCCTTCTTAGGTATAGGCTGCTGCGTGGAGTTGGCTATCTGACTGAGATGATGAAAATGATCAAAGTCATCGTAGTCATATCTACTTTTACATCTGAGCGGTCCTTTTAAGGAGAAAGCTGGTGCGCTGTTGGATACTGCAGTGGTACCTTATTCCTGATTCTGTTGTGATCTTTTTGACGTGGTGGTTGCCTGCTCAGGTGGTACAACTTCAATGGTACCTGGTATTCCAGAACGGATTTCCTCGGTTGAGACGTATCAATAGCACTACAATGCCCTTTCCGTCAGCATTGATATGAAATCCAGTGGTACTATAGGTAGCCTTATACTATAGCTGCCTACTACTCCGTAATGTCATCTTATAGTAAGATGTGCTTGAGTAGATACCCATCTCCTAAACAGCATGATAGTGTCAGTATGTCACTACATGCAGCTTTTTGCGTTGCATCACCTGCTCCGTTGCATTAAACAGGCAACAAGGATAAACCGAGCCGAAATAATTGCATTGTGTACAGAAACTGATTCATCACCTTTCTGTTCACCGTACGCCTTGTACTGCAACTTTATGCTGCGCATACGTGTGGTGACGCAACGCCCAACCATTGAGTCACTGTACTTTTCGTCGGCCTCCCGCGTCCAACTGCAACATTCGCCCAATCGGGCAGCGCCACTGTCGTGACATAAAACGTAAAACGAGGGAGGGGAAATCAGATCACATCCCAACCTTGTCTTGCTTTTTCAATCTCTCTTCAACTTCTTCTGCTCTTTAGTATTAACTTGGCTGTGTTTTCTTGCTGCGTCTTTGTTAATTGTGTTTTCCTTTTGTTACGGATACCGAAAAGGTGCAGCAGATTGTAGTTGCGCTACGGAGAATATCACACAACTAGGGTCGAGTATACGATACGACACGCCAACGACAATGGGACTCGGCTTGGGTCTCGCATTTATGCTGGTAAGGAAATATTGATTGAATATTCAACATTCCTCGTGTCTTTTACATCTTCAATCGCTAATGCGCTTCTCTTCCAGGGCAGCGCCGTGCTGTTTGGCGTCGCAGCGNNNGTCAACCACCAAAAAGCCATCCATTCTGATATATCGCTACTTCTACCTACACGANNNCCCTCGAACAGCGTCGTCCACTTCCACAGCGCCCATCTGTCTCTCCCCGTCAGCCCCGTCATAACAATTCTCACGATTCTTCTCCCCATCGTCTCCTTTCTCAACTCGTACATCTATCCAACGCTTTTACACTCCGCACGCAATTCGTCACATCCTCTGCATCGACTTAGTCCTACGATTTTACAGACGCTGCAGGGGATTGTCACGACGATCCTTGCGACATTGCTCTTTGAGGATGTGATACCTTCGACGACGGTAGATTGCGCGATGGAGAATCGGTGGAACCACATGTTTCGAGCCAAGGACGAGTCCATCCGTCTCATCCAGGATACCTTGAATTGCTGCGGGTTGAATTCCGTCCTCCACCAGCCTTATCCTTTCAAAGACCCTAAAATTTGCTCCACGATGTATGGACGGGATAAGTCATGCAGAGGCCCATGGACGGCGGCGCTTCGGAGCAGCACAGGAGCTGATTTTGGAGTCGTCATTGCGGTGGGATTGCTCCAGGTGAGATCCCCTACACCAGCTGATTCACTCGGTTTCACTAACGAAGTTGATTTGAATATCTTGAGCCTTCTTATGACTAGAGAAGGTACCAACTGGTGGAACTCTTGGCGCCCTATTGCCTGGCACCGACAGCGGCGTGGTGTTGAGGGTGAAAGACGCGCGCTGTTGGAAGACGTCACTGATGCAGACGAAGAGGTTGTCGAGAGACAGGACGACTCTTCTCGTTCACGAGGATACCAGAGCTTGCCTTCTGCTGAAGCGGAAAACAGGCCAAGGGTTGAGCCGTCTCCAATTCACCAAGAGGAAAACCACTGGAGAGACAGCTGAGCTTGGTTTGAATAGGCCATCCTTGACGAGACTGTTCACCACAGAAATGGGTAACATAATCACGACAACATGAACCGAAAGGGGAATTTTCTTGAAAAGTTGATGGATCTTGCTTGGTATTAACAATGTTTTATCTATCGGTCTACCTTTTATCTCTTCCGTGACTCGAGTGCCTCCTTGCCTAGCTTCTCTAGCGCACTCTCATATTCTTCTATTCTCTCTTCGTTCATCTCCTCAATCATAACTCTAGCCACCTTTTGCGATCTCTTCACAGCAGCACTCTTACCAATCTTACCCCAGAACCAACCACTCTCCCCATCTCCCACAAGCGTCCAGGCACATCCAGATCTACCAGCTCGAGCAGTACGGCCCACACGATGGACGTAACTAGCTACGCTTGGCGGCAAGTCATAGTTGATGACGTGCGGCAGCTTTGGAATATCGATACCACGTGCCACAAGGTCAGATGCGATAATGAGACGAAGAGGGGAAGAAGGCGTGGTGAAGGCTCGCAGAGTCTTGCGACGGATGCTGGTTGGCGTGGTGGATGTGAGAGTGCCGATTTGTGTAGCGAGGGACTCGTCGAGGAGGATGAGCAGCCGGGATAAGCGCAGGGCAGCTTCGTTGGACTTTGTGAAGATTAATGATCTGGGGAGATGGGACTTGGACGGCTTGGAGTGTGCTTTCTTGTTGCGGGCGTTTGATTCTGCGTCTGAATCCGAATCCGATTCTGAACTTGTATCTGAGTCTGAACTAGTGTCAGAGGCAGAGTCGGAATCGGAATCCGAACTTGTATCGTCTGAACTAGTCTCTGAGCTTGAATCTGACTGTGCTTCTGCTTCTGTGCTGAGATCCACACTCTTCGCGTCGTCGTTAATGGTCATATGTGGGCTTCGTAAAAGATCAAGTAGATACAACGGCTTGAGGTTTGCATCGTGAACCCTCACGGCATATTCTTTCAGAGAATCCGGCAGCGAGTGCTCCGCAACCTGAACATCCTTGCCGCTCTCCAGGACAATCAGTTTGGGCCTGCGCAGAGCGAGCTGATTCAAAAGACTTAGATCCCTCGTCAGGGTGGCACTAAGAAGAATCTTGCGGACGCCCGAGTACGGCATGTCGGGAAAGTCCCGAGCCCCAAACTGGCTCGTCTTGAATTTGTCTAGGACGACGTCTAGCCATCCTTGGAAGCTTTGCGCGAGCAGCTTGTCGGCCTCGTCGACGACGAGCCAGCGGATGTAGGACAGGGAGAAGCCGGGCGTCTGGTCGAGGTGTTCGACGAGACGGCCGGGGGTGCAGATGAGGACGTCGACTTTGGAATAAAAGTCAATGACTTGGCCTTGCCAGGGGCCTATGCGAGGGTTGGCACGTTGCGTATTGGGGCCGGTGAGGAAGTCATCCAGATCGTCTTCGCTGTTGGAACTCGAGATTCGATGCGATGCTTCTTGTTCCAGCTGCTTATATGCTTCCGGGTCGTATCGTGTCTCTTTGCTTACGAGAAGATCCTGTTCAGAGGCCAATGACTGGTTACCAATGGCGATTCCAACGCGCACCCTTTTCCTGTCTTCTCCCTCGTAGGCCTTTGCGCACAGCTCAAATACTTCTTGCGCTTGCTTAACGAGTTCTCTGGTCGGGAGAACAACGAGCGCACGTAGTCTTGTAACGACGCTGTTGCTCAGATCTCTTACAATCGGTAGAGCATAGGCTAGTGTTTTTCCAGATCCAGTCGCTGCCGAGACGAGAAGATCGCCAGGCTGCTGCTTATTTGTAGGGAGTAGTAACGGCAGAGCTGCTGTCTGAACGGCAAAAGCTTCTGTGTAGCCCTTTTGTTTCAGCACCCGCGCTGCCTTTGGGAGGATACCCAGATCTGTAAAGGGAGTTCTAGTATCCACTGAGACACGAATGGGCGCCGAGAGCCATGGAGGAAGAGTCTCGTATGTCGGCTTTTCCGTGCTTGGCGCGGTGCGTGCAGGCTGCGGGAGAGGCTCCAGGCCGTGTAGCTCGGTTGGCTCTTCCGGCTCCTCCACGATGCCTTGCTCTTTGATGATTTCGGCGTATTTGAGTGATTTGGCTTTTCGTTCAAAGACGGCCTTGTGTCGCTTGTCTTCTTCATCTTCCGCTGGAGCATCGTCCATGTCGGTATCCTGGGATTTCTTCTTCTTTTCGCGTTTGGCCTTCTTCACCTGCTTTTCATCGGATTCGGGAGCATCCACGTCGTCCTCCGCGGGGGTNTCCGCATCTGCCATTTCGGCATCTTGGGCGCTGGGGCTCGCTTCGTCAACATCAACCTGCTCGGGCCTCTGCTCGTCGTCTTCATCCCCATGGTCGGATGTTTCGTTTCTCTTCTTGTCTTTCCTTTTCTTCTTCTTTTCTTCCTTGTCCGATTTCAAATCATCATCCTGTTTTTCTGATTTCCTGCTCTTTCTTGATTTCGTCTCCTCTTCATCTGCGGACTCCTGTTCTTGTTTTTGCTCCAGTTCTTTCTCCTTCGGCACTTCGCGCTTGGAACCACGCTTCGTCTTGGTCTCGGTCTCTTCTGGCTCTGTATCTGTATCTGTTTCTGATTCATCTTCTGATTCGACATCTAGCGTTCGTCTCTTAGATTTCCTCGGCTTCTTTTTCTGAGATTGCAGTGGCGGCTCCCCATCGCTTCGCTTTCTCTTTGGCTTTGGAGAGTCTGCCTCCTCTTCGAACCGCTGAACTAACGGCAATCCAGTCTGTTGTTGGGGTTTGGCGCCAGGGATGTAACGAGAGTAAGAGAGTCCATCACCATTCGTCGCTACGGACGCTGCTGGTACTGATGATGGTGCCGGCGCTTGTTTCGCGACGGAAGAATCTCTGCTGGCTTTCGGAGGCGCATTCCCTCCAGCTGGAGGGATATATCTTGCATACATTTTGGAGTTTAAGATAATATGAAAGGACTGAAACCCATAAAAATGAACAAAAAGGTAAATTGACCCCAGAAATTCCGGGTTGAATCAAATGCGCTGCGCCGACAACTTTTTCTGCCACTGTCCAAGTCAATGCGATGCAGATCTGCGACCCGCGCAGTAGCTCGTCCAAAAATTTGGCAACGGAGCTGTTATCGGCGTTTTGCCGCCATTCACCGCCAAGCTTATCGACGGGCTTAGCGTCATCAATGGAGACGTATCCAATTGGAGCTCGGGAGTGAGTCTATAATTGAAGCCCTTAAATTATATCCGCCTTATAAGACTAAAGACCTCCTATACCACCTCTCTAGGAATTCCAAGGAAGAGTCGAATGCTATGGGATCGAGTGGGATGAGATGATACAAAGAGGAAGAGCGGATAGAACCTCGGCGGAAGAAGACGAAGAAGTCAGCGAGTGGTGACGACGCTCACATGCTGTATCTCACCCTCCGTCTCAGCATCAATCGCTCTCACAATCGCAAAGATCCATGATCACGGAATTCTGCATCCAAGGCTCATCTTCTACTATCCACCGACAGCAAAATGGCGCGCAAAACCTACAACATCGCTATGGTTAGCGACTTCTTCTTCCCCCAACCCGGCGGCGTCGAGTCTCACATATACCAACTCTCGAGCAAACTCATCGACAGAGGCCACAAGGTCATCATCATCACACACGCCCACGATGACCGCAAGGGAGTGCGCTATCTCAACAACGGCCTCAAGGTCTATCATGTGCCGTTTCTAGTCATCTACCGACAGGCCACCTTTCCTACCGTCTTCTCCTTTTTCCCCATTCTACGAAACATCTGCATCCGCGAGCAGATTGAAATTGTCCATGGCCACGGCAGTCTTAGTTCGCTCTGCCATGAAGGCATCTTGCATGCAAGAACCATGGGCCTGAGGACAGTGTTTACCGATCATTCGCTTTTTGGGTTCGCGGATGCTGCCAGTATCTTGACAAACAAGCTACTCAAATTTATTCTCAGCGATGTTGATCATAGCATATGCGTGAGCCACACCTGGTATGTAAAACGACGAACTCCTCCTAGGATTTAGCCTCTTCAAATCTAATCAACTCTTAGCAAGGAGAATACTGTGCTTCGTGCATCACTGGACCCTCTCATGGTATCAGTCATTCCCAATGCCGTCGTGGGCGAAAATTTCAGGCCTCGCGACTATCCAGCACCGTCAGAACAGGGAGTCGGCTTCAGGTCCGAGCCATCCCCTCGCCTTCTCGGCCCCGACGACATGATCACCATCGTCGTCATCTCGCGTCTATTCTACAACAAAGGCACAGACCTTCTAACCGCTGCCATCCCCCGTATCCTGGAGAACCACCCCAACACCAGATTCATCATCGCTGGCTCAGGCCCCAAGGCTATTGACCTGGAGCAAATGATTGAGACCAACGTTCTACAAGACCGCGTCGAGATGCTCGGCTCCATCCGCCACGAGGATGTACGCGACGTCATGACCCGAGGCCACATATACCTTCACCCTTCCCTCACCGAAGCCTTTGGCACCGTCATCGTCGAAGCTGCCTCGTGCGGCTTATACGTCGTGTGCACTCAAGTCGGCGGCATCCCAGAAGTCCTCCCATCGCACATGACGACCTTTGCAAAGCCTGAGGAGGACGACATCGTGGCCGCCACGGGCAAGGCCATTACCGCCATGCGGGCGGGAAAGATCCGCACCGAAAAGTTCCATGACGAGGTCAAGAAGATGTACTCGTGGTCCAACGTTGCCATGCGCACTGAGCGCGTGTACGACGGCATCTGCGGGACCATCAGCGAGGAGGAGTTTTACGGCTTCGATACTAGTGGCTACAACGGGAGCCGCATCCGCGACTTTGCGCTCATTGATAGGCTGAAGCGGTATTATGGCTGCGGTATCTGGGCTGGTAAGCTGTTCTGTCTGTGTGTTGTTGTGGATTACTTGTTCTTCTTGTTTCTTGAGTGGTGGTTCCCGAGGGAGAATATCGATGTTTGTCCGGATTGGCCGCGGAAGTCGCCTGCAAAGGACAAGGCGCAGGACTCGATGAAGATTGCTCTGAGCAATCGCTCAACTTCATCGATCAGAGTTCCCAAATTGGATCGGTGAAGGGTTTGGGCTGCCATAATAAAATGAAGGATTGGCCATTATTTTCAGAGACAGCTTATCGAAAGCGTATTTTTGAAGTTTCTTTTGGGATTGTGAAAGAATCACAGCAGTCTCCCCCGTTATGATAATTCAGAGCGAATAGCGCAATGTTACCACGAAAGTAGATTGGATTTATAGAATACTATACCAACATTCACCTGATCATTCATGAACCATAAACACGCCTCAGCCGCTTCATGTGTCACGTAACGCAAAGCACCAAAGGCATCGCCCGAACGTTAGACACTATCAAGCCCCAGTTGCGATTCCTGGAGACCTTGGCTCGCATTTCGAGTTAAAAGCTAATAGAAGCTAATAATTACTCTCTGAACTTTGCAACTCTAACAAAAAAGGCGCTATACACAACTCAAAAGCCATCGCAAAAGCATCAAAAACCCCCA
The DNA here is from genome assembly GCA_030015385.1 of Trichoderma sp. BMH-0061. Lineage (NCBI taxonomy): Eukaryota > Fungi > Ascomycota > Sordariomycetes > Hypocreales > Hypocreaceae > Trichoderma > Trichoderma sp. BMH-0061. The sequence goes on from JARWZN010000006.1 coordinate 1,721,661, forward strand.
GTTTCGCCGCTTCCCGTTACCCGCTAATACCCGTTCCCTTCCAGCTACTTCGATAACTTGGAGCCCCTTAAGACCCTCGGACTCCGCAAGCCCTTCCCACGAGGCTTCTCGCCCAGCATTTTCATAAGCACAGGCTGTTTCTAACTCCTAGTACTGATACGTCTCCTCTTAGCCGTCCCCGAAGCCGAAGCCGAGTCCCCATCGCCAGCAAGCTCGTCTTCCTCCTCGGCAGTGTCTTCCGCCGGTGTGGCTACACTTCCTTGCCTCGTCGTGGATATCGGTGGAATACCCCTGTCCTTTTCGGCCGCGCGCAAATCGCCCAGTAGCTTCTCGACCTCGAGAAACATGCTCTGCGTGTTCTTAACCACTCCGTTCTCGTCGAGTCGATAGCCAACGACTTCTTCCTCGTCGCTTTGGGACCTTCTCATAAACGCCGGTCCAGGACCACGATCGGGATCGGGATTGTACATGATTGCATTGCAGAACATGTGCACCAGCTCACGCTCGAGGTGAGCGCTATTGATGATACCTCTCGGAGGAACGAGATCGTCGGAGATGGGAAGCCAAACGCTCGCCGTACCCGGATCGCCGCCCGGCAGATTGGCCGCCGCCTGAAGCGCCGCTTTATTACCTGCCTTGATGGCAGAGCGGATAGAGGTAATATCTTGCGGCTGCAGTACGATCTGCCTATAATTCGGCGCGTCCTTTTCTCGCAGCGCTGTCGCAAACATGTTGGCATCGCGATGGCTCGATATCTGGTCGAGGGCTGACGAGGATACCTTTGTGAATCCTCGCGTCCACAACACATGCGTTGGAGGGCCTTGAAGGTCAGTAGGAGTGTCCTGCCGCTTCCGCTTGGGTGCACGGGTCATACTACTGGGTGTGGCCATCAGGCCACGTCCTGGCATGCTCTCATCCGCAGTTGTATCGCCGGTTTCTTCTCGAAGCCGCGGCGTTGCAACCTCCTTCTTTACCTTGGTCACAGAATGATCCAGTGAGAGCTCATCTGTCTGGGATATCACAGACTGGCTTCTCCTGGTGCCCGTGGCAGACGGCGTTGCGCTTGGGCCACGACTTCTCTGAACTGAACGGGGAGGTCGACCTCGAGGTGCCTTTGCTGGGGGTGTTGCCTCGACTTTAGCGGTAGGTTTCGAGGCGGCCAGCTTAGGGACTGCCTTGACTGCAAGATCCTTTGCGACGGCGGGCCTCGGCAACGGAGGGCTAACGGGTTCGTAGGCCGGGCTCTCCGGTTCCGATGTTATCGGACCAGGAGTGGATGGTGTCGAGTGAGATGCCCATTTCGTTCCAAATCCGCGTTTAAGAGAGACGGGACTAGACGGTGCTGGCGTCCGTGGCGCAGGAGACGCAGGACTAAGACGCCTGGCAGGCCCTGGAGTAGCCGCCTGCCGAATCATATGCTCTGGGATAGCAGGACGTGGAGGTTGAGCAACATATGGTTTGGCCGTAGGAGACGCAGAGGGCATCGCCCGGGCTCCCTGCTGTGCTGAGGGAGCACCTGGTTGCCATCGCTGCGTTGCGACAACTCCAGGAGTCCCCTTGTTGGGAATGGGAGAGCCAGCAGCGGTTATCGATGGTGATGTTTTGGCAGGAGTTGCGGAGGCAATTGCCCGTGGAGTCTGGATTCTCGGTATATGTTGGAATTTCTGAGCCAGTAAGGATGGCTGGGCCTGCACCGCTCTCTGAATATGCTGATGCTGAGGAGTCGTTTGTTGACCCTGTTGCGCTTGTTGCTGCTGAGGATGAAGTTGGGGTTGTTGTTGAGGTTGGATAGGACGGCCTGTTGAGGCTGATAGTGCTGCTGGCGGGCGAACCTGCTGTGTAGCCCCTGGCCCGGTTGGACGAGGAGGTCCTGGCTGTAGGGCAGGGGGGCCNAGTTGGCCTGCAGGTTGAGGAGGAACCAGGACAGGTTTTGCTGCTGGCGGTCGAGCCTGTTGCTGTTGCGGCTGCGGCTGCGGTTGCGGTTGTGGTGAATGTGCCACTTGTCCGTGTGGCGGTTGTGGAGGATACTGAATATGCTGCTGTTGTGGATGTTGTGGATGAGATACTGGCTGTCGTTGCCATTGTTGTTGCGGTGGTGGAGGCTGCTGCTGCTGCTGCTGCTGCTGCTGCTGTGGCGGCGGCGCCTTTTGAAGAGCTGCATTGCCTGGGGAAGAGAGGATCGGTGGCGAGAATTGCTCGGCTGGGAGACCCGGCGTTGTTTGCGGAGGTTGATAAGGCTTCTCCCATTTCAGCGACCCAGCCTGAGCAGGGGCTGCTCCTGGAACGGTTGGGGGCTGCGGGCCAGTAGCCTCTGGTCGGGGAGAAAGAATTTGTTTCGGCGGTTGTTGAGTCGGCGGTTGCAATACCTGGGAGGTTGGTTGTGGCGTGGGAGCTCCAGCCGGCGCCTGAAGCACAGAAGAGGTTCCATTTGGTGGTTTCGGCGAGACGCCCTGTCGAGGCGGTGGTGTTGCAGATACCAATTGAGTAGGCAACGTGACCTTGGGCGCTGCAACGCCAGATATCGGGGGCTTCGGCGGTGGGACATGCGTATTGGGAGTCGGTCCCTTTCTGATGCCGGCCGGTACTGTTGGTGTTTGTGCTGGCGAAGGAGTAGCTCCATTTGAAGGTGGTATCGGCGATGGAATCGGTACTGTCGATGACGGTGTTGTCGTTGTCGCCGCCGCTGCCCTTGGATCTCGTGGAGCCAGAGTCGGCGTGACATTCTGGCTCGCTGCCACCTTGGCAAGTCTCTCCTTTTCGCTCCGCTCCAGCAATTGAATCTCTCTCTGCAGTGTTGCAAACCTGCGTTCGTCCTCGCGAATCTGTCCAACCGTGTGTTCTCGATACCGTGCGTACAATCGATTGACTATGGCTGGGATGCGGTCGATATTCTCGTAGATCTCCTTAAGTGTCGGCAGCGGAGGGCTCCCCAGCTTCCTCTTACGCGACCCAGGCGATCCCAGTCCATCGCCACCTGTCGCCGCCCCTCCTTCAGCGCGCTCAGCATCGCCTTTGAGCTCATCTCGCAGCAACCGCAGGAAGAGCTGCTGCAGCGCCTCGGGGGCTAGGCGCGCAGCATCGTAAGTGTCGCCGCTCTTGATGAGCGCATTCCCCTTGAGCAGCTCCGAGATGCGCGCAAACGCCCCGCTGTCGACTCCGTGGGAAAGCAGCGACTGGAACAGGAACAGCGACTCGAGGGGCGTGTATACGGCCGGTTGATTCATGCCCCAAGGTCCGCCTCGCCGGCTATCGAGGGGGCCGTCACGCTTCGTCGCAACAGGATATATGGGCGCCACGATCTAATCAGAGACGAAGCAAAACACGATGGTTAGGACACATCTCATCTACGTCATTACGAACAATGGCAGGGGGATGAAGCAAGTGATGATAAAACGTACAGGCAGCCGTGGATCCAGATTCCAGTCCCTTCAGGCGGTGGCTTCAACGTCCTTTTCTCATCTGACCCGACGTGGCTGTTCCAACACGGCCTGGTTCGTTTCAATGCGCTACGATCTTCGTTCAACCGCGTATTGTAAACTTTTTTTGTCGTTCGCGACCGAGTTGTTCCGGAATCACGTGACGGAGGATGTGCTTTTTGCGAGGCTGCGGAAGTTCGTCGTGGATATTTTTTTGGAGATGAAAGGAAACGAGATTGCGGCAGCGGAGAAACGCAGGGGACAAAGCTTCGATCGCGGCCACGTCACGTGATATCCAGAATAGCCAAGCCAGCATCAGCTGCAGCGAATAGGCATCAACCAGCGAATTTCTCTGCAGATACGGCGGGAATTGGTTTGTAAATCATCAGTATGAATATTTAGAATCATGTCGACACACGCACGCGCGCGGAGCTGCCCTGATTAATGGCCCTTTTATGGCCTCTGCTCTTGAAACTAGTATGTAAAGGAATTCAAGCCACCGCCCTCTCCCATGGCCAATCAGCCCATGTAAGATACAGAAATGCATCTGATTTACCAGCCTTAAACTCCAATTCTCCCGTGGTATCATATCAGCGCTGTAAAAAGCAGAACCCCATGTCTGAAGCACAGTCAGCCTCTCCCTTTCGAGCTCATTTCTAGAGCTTCCCCCTGATAATATATGAAATCCCAAACGCCATTCTGTGGGCTGTTCCGTCCCTGTAGTGATTGACCGCACTTGGTACAAAAGAAAACAAATTATGGTATGGTATGGTTTAGTGACAAGCAAGATACAATGAAAAAAAGGTGTCATCTTGATGATGTTGTGCTTGAGGTCTCGTCCGTGCTACCACGACGATCCACACTTGACACTTCAGTGTCTTGTTCTATCGGTTGGCTGGTGAGGCGCAACTTCTCATCTAATAAAGTGACGAGTCTTTCTGAGTATTGGTCCAAGAGGCCACTCAGGACCGTCTCATTCATCGCTCTGCTCCTGATCGCGCGGTCGCCCAGCGCGGCCGCAGTGAACCGCAATTCCTGATCCAGTTCGCCGAGAGCATCTGGATTGATAGGCTCTGCTGACGAGAGCTTCTTCCTGTATGCTCTCAAAGTACGACAGGTTTGTTCCGTCGCCGCTGTCAAAGATGTGTTTCCACGAAGATTGGGGGTGGAAGTCTTCTTGCGCGCTGCGTGGCCGAGGGCCGGAAGTGATGGCCTGCGAGAGAGCCTGGCCCTTGGGCTGAGCGGAGGGCTGCTAGTATGATCAATGCCCCTTCGGCGCGAAGGCGTGTCGTCCAAGGCCCTGCTGGCGCCAGGGCTAATCCGTAAAGTCCCAGAGGGTGTCCTGGCGCCGGGGGTGTTGGAAGAGAGATCGAGTCGAGAATTGCGCTTGCGTACTGTTCGGATTTGCAACGGCGGCGGCGGCGAGGAACGTTGTCCTGTCGAACCCTCTCGTGGGCGTTGGAATTCGGCCAATTCAGCTTTTGATAAGACTTTTCGCAAGGGTGGCCTGCCCGAGGTCGCCTCTCTCGAAGGCGACGGCTCTCTACTTTTCATCCGCTCATGAACATCGAGGGACCAAATCATGATTGTCCCGTCAGCCGCAACGCTCACAACACGTCTGCTCTCATCGCTGTCTTCAACAAAGCACACACCATTGATGGCCTCGGTATGGCCCCATTCTCTGTCCAAAAAGCTCCCGGAAATAGCGTCGTAGAGCCGGATGGATTTGTCAGTATTGGAGGCGGCTAACAGAAAATCAGAGTCTCTAGGCGAACCCTGTTCAATGGATATGGACTCGAGAACGGCGGATTCTATGCTGCTCTCATCCATACACTTGAAACAGTTGATCGGCCGCCCCGTCAAGATATCATACTGGCAGACGGATCGGTCTAGCATGGAAACAAACACCGTCCGACTATCCAAGCTCACAGTCATGGAAGTGGGCGACGCCTTGAGAGAGACGACCTTTGAAGGAATGGCAGCTATTGCGTCGGGGTCCCCTTCTTTGGTAACTATATCGTGAATATGCATTATTCGGTCCCACGAACAAGTCATTACCTTATCATCCGATGAGATGAGAACTTGAACGACCCTGGCGGCAAACTCAATGGTTTGAAAATGCTCGATATTGCCGCTAGCAGAAGCACGGTGAAATAGCTGTGCAGTGCGGTCCCTACCACAACAAGCCATAAGGAATTTCTCTCCATCTTCATACAGGCTGATTGATGTACAATCAGCCGAGTGAGCTTTGGTATCGAGCAGACACTCCTCTGTGACTGTATCCGTGACTCTCAATACTCCAAGGCGGTCGGCCGTGACCAGAAGACGCCCACTCTTTGAGATTTTGACACAGGTCAATTGATTCGGCGGCTCTGGATTGGCATCCGGCGCACTCAGACCCTCCAGCGGAATACTAATGGACGCTTTGATCTTACCGGCCAAGTCCCAAAAAGTCACCATGCCGGAGGACGACCAGGTCAAAAAAGCCGCCTGCATCTCATTTAACCTGTCCATGGGGCAGATTCCGGCCACCGGCTCTCCATGGCCTGGGATATGAATGTGGGATGACGGCTCGGCCGTTTGACCGGGCACGTAATCCAAATCCCAGATATCAATCGATCCTTTGGCATCAATAGTGACTGAGTTGTTGATCATGAAACCCAAGGCCACTAATCCAGTCGAGGATTGCGACGTGCCAATAATACAGTCATTGCTCCCGTCCATCAGTCTAACGACATCAAGTTTCGTGAAATTGCCGCCTTTGCCGCCAACATACGCAACATTGCCTCGGATTTGAATGGTCGATATAGGGAATTCCAGGTTGAGAATGCAGACAACTTTCGTCTGCTTATCGTCGCCGTCTAAAATGCACACATCGCCTGCCTCTGTGCAAATGATGAATCTGCTACCGTCGACAGCTGCGCAGCTAAAGGTAGCTTCCAGAAGGCCTCCCAGGATAATATTTCGGCCAGGCAACGTCTTTTGAGACGTCGGCGACAAGGGAGGGTGATCCGAGCCAAATTTTGGCTTTGTTGGAGAGATGCCGGCGTTTTCATCAATCTTCCACATCTTGATATGCCGGATGCCGAGAGTGATGAGTGAGTTTCCCAGCCACACCATATCTTTGACGTAGGATGTGCACCTATTTTGCTGAAAGAGTTTGGTCTGGCCATTACGAGGGTCTACTTTCCAGACATACAGATAGCCGTCGTTTGCGGCTCCGAGGGAGGCGAGATACTTGGAATCCTCGGACCATGCCACTGCGTTGACGCCAAATGCATGCTCACTAATTGATACTAGAGGAATATCGGATGATGCATCCTGGAGGCTGAAAATCAAGACCCGAGGCGAATATCCTGTCTCACCCACGGCCAAGTACTTGCCATCTGGACTTAGACTGAGGCAAGTGGCTGCCTTGATACGCTCGCGGCTGGTCCACGTCCTAGATATCGAACCATCCGCCCAATCTGGCGCACTGTGAAAGTCTCGATAGCCGGCAGCAACACGGTTCCGGCTGTCGTTGGCCTTTGGGGCTGTCGTCGTTGTCGTCGGTGCAGATGGTCCGTTCTGGGAAGCGGCGTAGAGGGACGCAACATTGGGGCGAGCTCGGTAGAATCGCTGGGTATACTGGTCGGCGTCGACATGAACAACTACGACAGCTCCGCCAGCAGTGTAGGCAAAGGTGGTGCCGACGGCATCAAAGGCGGTGGGTGAGCGGCATGTTGTCCCGACAACTCTCTTGAGCGAAAGGCGGGATTCGAACACGGGTCGACCGCGCAGCGGAGACCTCGGGCGTCGGGTGGTGAGAAAAGGTGAATTGGAGGGGTANAGCTTCAGCCGGTTGCTGGAGGGAGTCGCCGTCATCTCGCCGCCATGGACAGTAAGACGAGGACGATGTTTAGGATGTAACAAGTTGTCGTCGAGTGATCATTGAGATTGGGGGAAGGAGAAGAACGATGAGAAGAAGAAAACGACAAGAAAAGCAGAGTCAATGGAAGCAAAGATGAGCGCTATGTTGGGCCGACGACGCCTTGGAGTCGTTGGGCAAAGCGAATTGCTAGATCGGGTAGGACAAATAAGAGATAGAAATGGAATGACGTTGCAGTTGTCTGATGCTCAAGCTCTGCCCAGTGACAGCTGCTTGGTCAAGATGGTGAAAGCTATCAACATCCATTGGGGGTCAGCGCATGCTGCATCTAGCGGGGCCACGCACAGCACAGCAAAGCACAGCTCATGGCTAGGGTTTACTCACAGCGACTATGAAGAGAAGAAGAGCAAAGAAGCATCGCCAAAAAAGGGCAAATGCAAATGGAATGCAAAATGGGGAGCCTCGGCGAGTCGGGGGCAGCGGCATGTACAAGTAAGATCTGGGCGGTCGAGCTGAGATTTCGACACCGGTCTCTGCATGTACGAGGACCAGCACCTGGATTTGCCCGTGCTGAGACTTTTTTGGTTCCCGTGCTACCGGTCGGTTCCCAAGCAGGAGCGCCTCTTACCGGCGCCACTGCAGTGCAGCCACAAAAAAGAAAACCAGAAAAAAAAAAGAAACCGGTGAATGAAAAAAAAATTGAGTTCCGATGATGCAGGTCGGCAGGCTCCAGCGGCTCCAGCGCTGCAAAATGCGCTACGAGAGTGGAAGAGTTTTGGAGACAGTCTGCCGCTACTTCGATGGTTCCCGGGGGCCTGTGGAGCACCGCTTAGAAACGTGCAAGGGGTCTCCAGACAATCAGGAGAGCTGCCAGTTATAGCAGAAGGCTGGAGCGCTGGAAGCGCTGAACAGCCCGCTAGAGAACCCGAGCTCAGGCAGGGTGGAGTGACTGGACAAGAGGCTGCCCTATCGCAGACGGCCGTCAAAGACATGCAAATGGCGCCCAAGAGACCCAAAAAGCCCAAGAAGAAAGACCCCTGTTGCTGGGACACCGAAAAAGGAGATGGGTGAGGCGCTAACTGGGCATGGATAGATGGTTTGTTCCCTTTTGCGGCAAGGGCCAGTGGTGACGGGAATTGTTGATGCTGGAGGGCAATGATGGAATGTTAAATGAGATTGAGCGGGCGTGTACATATTTTGTAGCTCCAAATTTCAAGCTCATTTGTATGAATGTACTAGTGAGTACATGTATTACCATATTTGCCCAATCAAGACCTCAATCATACACCTCTGAATCACCCCCGTCCAGGTACAGTACATGCACTCTGTGCTATATGCAAACACCGTGAATATCATCATCACCATCACTAACCCACCAAATCTCTCCAGACAACAGCCTAATCTCGTTGGATACCACCATCGTGGCGCCTCCAGTTCCCACAGCCAATATCGTTTGCGTGATTCCGCCCCCGTTTCCATGCGGCAGCATCTCAACAGGGTCCCGGGGTTCGCCAGGTCAAAAGAAACGAGAGCGCGTCATTCGCCCAGCCGCACAAGGACAAAAGTAAAATGACGACGGGCCCTGTCCACCAGCCTCACTTTATTACTGCTGCTGCATGTCTTATCCAGCGGAGATTAAGTGCATCCTTGTCTCGACAATAGCATCTAACAATGCCTGGTCAATCTTGCAATCACGGGGCCAATAAGCCCGCTCGTGCCAAACCCAGTGGTTGGCGTCTTGTCTTTCACATCGACTTACACCGATTGAGTATCTACAGTATTATACAGTATGGCGGCCTCATTCAATGGGAATTTCTCTCCATGCCATATCATACGGATCAACATCCTTCATGTCCGCACCCACGCTAGTTAATTGCGCCGTCACCTTTCAAAATCCGATAGTTCATGGCACCTCAATTGCCTTTTTCCCATTCCCCTGCCCCTTTTTTCCCAGCCATCGCCCATGCACCAAATCTCATCACGCCTCTCGACTTACGAGCAGTAATTTCTTCCATTTCCCAGAACACACATGGATATGCGCCACAGAACTCCGTGTTTCTCACCTCCAGTTGACATGTCTCTTTCACCAAGCAACAATCGCTAACCATGACACCGCTTCAGGATATAAAGACGCGGATCTATCAAAAGATCCCGCCAAAGAGAGATCAATCTCAGAGAGGCGCAATAGCGGAAGAGCACCCTTGCATGACCCAGGCAGTCGGACAGCGGTAGGATGGCGTATCAGATCCATCCAGTGTCTTAAAAGGTGCATGTAGACGGCATGAGGCTACCTTAACAAAGTAGATGTACGTATAGACAACATCAGCATCCAGCACATGGCGAAGTGTAGAAATCTCGACACATGGGCACCACACAAGGTGACCCTTACGCATTCACGGAATATATATCCTCCTTCAAGACACTATCAGACCCCTCCTCTATTTCTCATTCCCTGTTTCAGCCTCCTCTTTAGTCTTCTGTCCCCTGCCCATCTAGTAATCCTCAATCACCTGAAATTCAAACACCCATTGATACATCTCCATGTCTCGCTCTTTATCACCAAGAATACTAGTATTCTCTTCGAGCCCTGTTACATGACCTGGTTGGTTACCATGGTGGTCGCTGTGGTGAGTAGAGTAGCATGGCCTTAATTCTACATCGCATGGATGGCCTCCCGGCGCATGAGGTCGGACGGTAGCTTATGCGGTTACTGTGATGGTCGCTGCGTTACATCAAAAATAAGTCAACGAGTCCTCTAATCGCATCATCACATCATCTTCACAACCTCAGCATCATACAGCTGTACCCGAAACGCTTCGCCATTCGCCCTCTTGTTGCTCAATCATCCCCATTGAGCAAGCCAATCATACAATCCAACACCACATAGACCACAATACGGTAAAATCATATCGTCTTTTTTTCCTTTTCCGTTCTCCCTAGGCCATTATATGGGGTTGGCGACAATTCAAGGGTCAAGATGGGACAGACGCGCTTTCAGTGAACAAAAGGGGATTTAATACAAATGGCCTTTTTCACAACCAACACCATGACTTTAGCCCCTCCCCCACATCTAGATGACTCTGACTGTTGTACAAGCTTTTTACGCCTTAATTCCTCCTCTATACCCGTAGACCCAGCTCCTCAGCATAAGGCAGCACAAACAAGTCACCAACGGTGGAGACTGTCGCCTTTCCGTCAAGGAGAGCCTTGGCGGTNNNTGAGAAAAACAAAGCATGNNNGCACAGTTCAAAAAGTAGGTTGGCGGATGGGGAAAGGAGGGAAAACAAAAAGTTACTCACCGTCTTCAGCTTATCGGCAGTGACAGCGTCGAGAGACTTGGTCAGAGCAACGAGGTCCTGGACCTTGCCGTTGTGGACGAGACCAGTACCGGCCAGCAGAACGCTGGAGCCACGAGTGCCGGCCTTCTCGAGCAGGTTGAACTTGGCGTTGGCGACGGCCTTGGCCACGTCCTCCTTGCTGACGGTGCCGGCGGCGATGGCCTTCAGGGCCTTGACGGTCTCCTCAGCAGCCTTGCGAACAGAGGCGGCGGCACCGGACAGCTGGACAGTCAAAAGACCAGCGTCGGAGTAGGCCTGGTTGGAGGAGACAATGGAGAGACCAGGAGTTCCGGCAGTGGCCTTGGACAGGAGGCTGAAGCCAGGGGCCCACTTGATGGTGGACTGACCACCGAGGAGGGTAGCCAGAACCTCGATCTCGGGCTTGGAGCCAGCGGCGTCGGATCCAGGGAAGGCAATCACAACGGCGTTGCCAGCGGTGTGGCTGGTTCGCTGCTCACCACCAAAGTACTTGGAGGCCTCAGTCTTGAGGGTCTGTCCGCTGCTGGCGGTAGCAGGAACGCCCTTGAAGAACTGGTCAACCCACTTGGACAGGGCCTGGGAGCCAGCACCGTCGGCGACAACGGCAATGTTGGGCTTGGAGTAGACGACGTCGGCGAAGCTGGCAACGTACTCCTCGTTGACGTACTTCTGGAAGGGAGCAGTGGTGGAGGGGTTCAGGGCGGCACCGAGACCAGAGTGGAAGGCCACGGCGTGAGCGTTGTCCAGAGCGAGGCCGGCAACGTCGGCGTTGACAGCGGCCTTCTTGTAGGGCAGGACTCGTTCAATCTCCTCGTGGAACTCGTGGGTATATGAAAGACAAATTTTNNNGCCTCCGTCGTGAAGAATCAGCTTTTTNNNGATTTTGCGATCCGGCCATCTCTTACTGGTGTACTTGGTCTGGGACACAACCTCGGCCAGGAGCTCGGCGAAGTAGGGCAGATCATCGCGCAGGAAGCTGGCCTCGATGACAAGGGCCTCACGGGTGTGAGAGGCAGTCAATTGGCCTCCGAGAAGCTCAGACTCGCGGGCAATGCGCAGGGCAGATCGTCGCTGGGTGGTCTGAGCCGATATAAAATTAGCNNNAGCTACGGCAACGAGCCTCGAAAAAATAGCAGATTGCGCCCGTACCTTGAAGGCAAACTGCTCCAGACCATAGGTAAGACCGGGCAGAGGCTGGTAACGAGTTCCAGCCTTGGCAACAACCGCCAGCGTCGTGGTCGGTCCGTGGGCATCCTTGGAGGCAATCTTCAGCCCACTGACATCGGCAGTCTCGTACGATGCGGTTGGGGCAGCGGCAGCAGCATAGCCGCGGCGAGGCACGGCGCCTGACCGGCGGGCGGCCTGTTGCACGCTTCGAGAGAGAGCCGATCTCGAAATCATGGTCGAGGGTGATGGCGTAGTCAATTGACAGTCCTTGAGGCGTCGTGATGGAGCAATGGATCGCCGAAAAAGAAGTGCCTCGTCGTGCAGCTATCCGTCTAATTTTCGGCAGCCGGGGAGAGGTTGGCTCGGTCACGTGATGCGCCGCGGATATCCATCTTTGCGCTCCAAAGTTGCCTCTTGACGTCGGTTTGTAATCAGTAGCTTGCCTTCTTTTTTCTTTTCCTTTTTTCTCTTCTTTTCTCTTTGTCTTGTATTAGCAAGGGGAAATAATACCATGGCATCGCTCAACATGCACAGAGCAGCGTCGCGATTCGTCGCCGCTGCAATCTCGAGGCCACTGCCGGCATGTCGAATCGCAGTAGCCTCTCAGCGGCATCTCAGCACCGGCATGCGGATCCCAGTCATTGCCGCATCACGGCCTCACGCAAGGAAGACACAGCGCCCTATCCCGAGCGGCGTACGGACAATCTTCATCCAGACTGAAAATACACCAAACCCGGATGCCCTCAAATTCTTACCGAACCACCGCATCATCCCGCCAGACATGAGCACCCCGTTTATAGAGTATCTTAACCCGCGAGCTACGATTTCTCCGCCGCATCCCTCGCCTTTGGCTGCGAAGCTCATGAACATTGACGGCATTACCTCAGTCTTCTACGGAGCCGACTTTATCACTGTAACCAAGGCTGGGGATGCCAACTGGGCTCATGTGCGACCCGAGATCTTTGCTCTCATAACCGAGGCTATCACTTCCGGCGAGACTATAGTCAATGTCGCAGAGCGCAAGGGGGATGAATCCGCGGCTGTGGAAGAGGACAGTCTGGCTTACAACGAAAATGACAGTGAGGTCGTGGGCATGATCAAGGAGCTGCTGGAAACGAGAATCCGCCCAGCCATCCAGGAGGACGGTGGCGACATTGAATTCCGTGGCTTCGAGGACGGCCAGGTGCTGCTCAAGCTGCGCGGAGCTTGCCGGACATGCGACTCAAGTACGGTGACATTGAAGAATGGAATTGAGGGCATGTTGATGCATTATGTGAGTCTAACCAAGTTGCCGTTACCAAACAATTGTTCACTGACCGTCGGGTTCTCCTGTCGCATAGATTGAAGAAGTCCAGGGAGTAAAGCAGATCCTGGATGAGGAAGAGGAGATTTCTCTGCAAGAGTTTGCCAAATTTGAGGAGAAGTTGAAGCAGCAGCAGAAGGCAGCCGAGGCATCATGAAGCCTGGCTCAGACTGGTGTTCTGTCTTCAGGGCAGTCTGTACGTTAGGAGGCATGACATGTAGAAACGCAAGTAAAGTAAAACGATACCCTCACACGCATACACCTAGGAATACGCATATAAACTGTAAAATCATTGTAGTCACAATTCCTGCATTTTTACCCATATTTGCCTGTAAAGCTATTTTCTGATGCGCATGTATGACGCATTCGTGGTGTATCAACTTGGAAATCAAGATGATATAATTGGAGGTTCCAAAATATCCAACCCAAGACAAGGCTTAAAGTACCTGCAGCTGCCAAACCGTCCACCACCACAGGCAAAGGTACCTTCTGCCTTACGCTGTGCGAGTGCCCCACCTTCCCTTTTGGCTCACCACTTGCCCGCAAAAAAATTGGCGGCCCATTCCGCAGCTCGCAAAACACATCACTGAACCGTCAACTTTTTTTCCGCTTCATCTTCACTTTGACCCGACCAACGCTGCGACTTTCTCCCAACGCCCTTCCAGCCCTACCGGTGCACGAGGAATTCGGATTTGTTGCGGCACAAGTCAATGACTCCGAGGTAGCAACTGTGGCAGCTCTAGAGATAGTGAGAGGATCTCTAGGAGCAAGCAATGTTCGTCGTTAGTCACACTCGCCGTTTGCATCGAATCGAGATGGGAGGAGGAAACAGGCTGACTCCAGCGACATATACAGACTAAACATGCGGCGGAGCTTTGCGCTCTCCTAGTCAATGATCTCTACGGCGAGCTTCCTTCGGTATGTTCCATGTCCTCATCCATTGGCACCGTCATACGAGGACCAGTGCGCTCTGCGCTCCAATGTTTGGTAAAGGCTGACCCTTTTTGGTTTGGCATTGTTCTAGCGAATCCTCGCCGCGCTCTTCACAAAAGGCCGATCAACCATCACACAGCTTGGGCTCTATACGCAGCTGGGCCCCCGCCAAATTCGCAATGGCCTGGGCGTCCTGATCCAGCAGAATCTGCTATACCACCACACCGATGCCGACACCAAGCGCACTACCTATGAAGCCAACCCCGGCGCATGCTATAACCTAGTTCGATCCGGCAAGATCTTGGAGATGATTGAGAGCCAATACGGAAAGGCAGAGCGTGACCTCGTGCAGACTCTTCTGCTTCTTGGATATGCAAGGATCGCCGAGCTGACTCACGCATACGTATCCCGGGCTCCAAGATCAAATGGGCACGCAAACGGCAATGGTGTGAATGGAGCTGACTCTGGTCTGATTGAGTCCGAAGCCGAACTTCACAATGTGCTGAGCCACTTGATTCGATGCGAAATTATTGAGACCGTTCGGCCGCAGTCTTTCCGCAATCCAAGCGATGTTTACCACGAAATTGAAGCGGAGGTCACCAAGACGGCCCCTGGTGAAAAGGCAACCAAGACGAAAATTGATCAACAAAGGCAGATTATGGAGCAATATCGAGCGTTTAAAGATCAGCCCAAGGCTCTGAAGAGGCAGCTTGACCAATTTGGTGGTCCTGTAACCAAGCGAAGAAAGCTCGGGAACGGATTGGGAGAGGAGGATAGAGCGATGGAAGACGATATGCCACCTCTTAATGTAAGATTTCCTCCTTGTCCCCCCGTGTTGCGAGTACATTCGTCTAACTGAAACCCCCAGCCAAACGTGGTTGTCAGGGTAAATTATGACAAGTGCCTAGTTGAGCTGCGTAGCCACCGTCTAGCTAGCTTCGCCAAGGACACTCTGGGAGAGGTCACCGGCGAGGTCTATCGCACGCTGCTAGGCCTGCTTACCATGGATGTGTCTAGGTGCCGGGCAGATCCTTTCCTCGGGGAAGAGTCAATTGCTCAACAAGCGACAGCCACGACGATGGACGTCTACGAGCATCTTGACGAGTCGGTCAATGTCACAACGGGGATAGGGAAGGCCCCTAAGGATAAGATAGATTACCAGAGTGCGGAGAAGATCAAAACTGCGCCCGCCGGCAACGACATGATTAATGATGACTCTGATGAAGACCCATCAGGGCCGTTTGACAGCGATGATTCGGACGACATGGGCGCAAAGGGGAGCTTTTCCAGAAGATCTCGATCGGTATCCAAGACCAATGGAGCCCGACCAACCAAGGTGACGTTTGAGGATGCAGCGACATCGACGGATAATCGTCTAGACCAGATGCGCGCGCATCTCCTGTTACTAGCAGAAAGCAAGCACCGCTTTGTTCGCCACTGCGGAACGCAAGGCCGCGGGCAATGGACAGTGGATTTCGACCAGGTTATGGAGCGCCTTCGAGAGACGGAACTGGACGCCTCCATTGAGCAATCCTTTGGCAGACATGGACTCCGCCTTACCCGCATCCTCCGAGAAAAGGGCAAACTAGATGAAAAGATGCTGCCTTCTGCGGCGCTGATGAAGAAGACGGACGTGCAGGCCAAGATGCTTGCCATGCAGATGGCTGGTCTGGTGGACGTGCAAGAAGTCCCCAAGGACAACACAAGAGTGGCCAACAGGACGCTCTTTTTCTGGTTCTTTGACCAGGAACGAAGCCAGGCACAGATCCTGGATGACTTGTACAAGGCAATGGTTCGCGCTCTGCAGACACTGCAGGTGGAGAGACACAGGGAGCGGAACATTCTGTCCTTTGTCGAGAGAAAGGACGTCATGGGAAAGGAGGAAGAGGTGATGACGGCGGAGCATTACAACAAGTATAACAGGCATTTGGAGGAACAGAATAAGCTTCTTGGACAAGTTATGAGACTGGACGAGATGGTGTCGATATTCCGGGAATACTAAAGACATTGTACCAATATAATTGAATTCCATCTTCTATAATTGCTGCTCTAGATTGTCATTTTCATTCATATCTGCAGGTAAAGCGAAGATCTCTCTTTGATTCACAGCTGCTGTCTACAGTTGGAATGCTGACAGAGGATGTATATCAACAGTGTGTTTGTTGAACTGTCTTTTTTCTTCGTTTATTTTTAAGAAGAAATTACCATGGAGCCTGAGCCGGGTCGTTAATTATTCACAAGTGCCTCTTCAATCCACTACGGTACTAATTTGTCATTTTCATGAGCATCCTACCGTCTGCTATTTCGGCTATAAAGCCGCGGCAGGGAGCTTTAAGACAGCGTCTCTTTTAAGACCTCGGTCTCATAACTGCTCCCGACACAATGCGGCTTCGACAATGGCGCGGTCACAGGCTACCGAAATGCCTGGGTACCCGTAAATATGCGGGCCTTTGCTCATCTCACGTATCCAAACGAATTCTTATTCCTTCTTTCTGCCTTTTGCATTTTATTGTTCTCCTTCTCGTCAAATCGCCAGTTTGCTGGATACCTTGAGCAAAATAGCTCCAATTTCCAGGGTAGCGCCACGATTAAACTGCCCGAAAAAAAGAGTCAATATCAGCTAGAAAAGATCGTCCGATACAGCGCAAATTACCCCTCCAAGAGGCCGCTACAACCCCGCCAAGCCCGCTAAAGCCACAGCGCCAAACCTCTCGCGTGCCCGCCGAAAATCGGTCCCAGTGCTAAAAGTCTCGACCCAAGGTTCCTTATCGGCAGCCCGAAAGCGTCATAAGATATCCAACAGCCAGAAAAAAAAGTTTCCCATCCCACAAGCAAATTATTCGACGGAACCTTTTCCTGGTTTCTTCCCGTCTTCCTTTTTTGTGCTTGTGCGGCGAGGGGTCTTGATTTGTTCTCTCTCTGTTAATTTTCTGTATACCCTTGGTATTGTGTAATTCCTCTATCCTCTTTTCACAAACCTTTTTCACAAAATGTCACCACCGGCCTCTGGATCGTCGAAGGAGTCAAACCTGGCTCGCCTGCTCGGCTCAGGTATACAACAATTACCTCTTGCGCGCACCCAATTGCGGGCGCGGACAACGAATTTCGGCTGATGAATGGATTTCAGGTTCTGCTGGTATTTCTGAGCTGGCAATTTTCCACCCCGTATGTCGTCCGGAAGAAATCGCAGAAATCATCGACGCCTTGACTGACGAATTTTTTTGCACTCTTAATAGGTGGATACGATCGCGAAGCGATTGATGAGCAACCAAACCCGAGTAAGGCCGCATTCACCACATCCCCCATTGTGCAGCAACATGCGCGGCAATTGAAGGGAGAGCGAAATCCATGAATTCCGAATCATCCAGCTGAACATGATCGCAGGTTGCCTCCGCCAGCCAATTGAACCAGGTCATCTTCAAGGACAAGGCCTCGGCTCCCTTTGGACGAAAGTTTGTGTCGCTGTTCCCGGGTCTGGGCTATGCCGCCGGCTACAAGGTTCTGCAGAGAATATACAAGTATGGTGGCCAGCCCGTTGCGCGCGACTTCTTGGGCAAGCACTACGGCAAGGACTTTGAGAATGCCTTTGGCAAGAAGACCGGCAAGGCCATCATGCACTCGACTGCTGGCAGGNNNGAGAATTCCTCGATCAAGGCGTCTTTCNNNAATTGTGTTGCTGACTTTGCGAGCTTGATCGGTATTGGAGAGATCGTCCTGCTGCCCCTCGATGTGCTCAAGATCAAGCGCCAGACGAACCCCGAGGCTTTCCGTGGCCGTGGCGTCCTCAAGATTGTCGCCGACGAGGGTTTCGGCCTGTACCGAGGCTGGGGATGGACTGCTGCTCGAAACGCTCCCGGATCTTTCGCTGTAAGTTCCATCTGCTTCTGCATTTTGCGTGAGAGACTCGAGNNNTTCCATGCTGACGAATATACCCAATCTCTCTTTGGAGGCTCTGCTTTCGCCAAGGAGTACCTGTTCCATCTTGAAGACTACAACAAGGCCAGCTGGTTCCAGAACTTTGTTGCCTCCATTGCTGGTGCTTCCGCCTCTCTCGTCGTCTCTGCTCCCCTCGATGTTATCAAGACCCGAATCCAGAACCGCAACTTTGACAACCCCGAGAGCGGCTTCCGAATCCTGACCAACATGGCCAAGAACGAGGGTCTGCCTAGTTTCTTCAAGGGCCTTGTTCCCAAGGTACGATTATTGATACGGTGTCGCNNNTGGCTTTGCTTCTGCTATTGCTTGCTGCTTTATCATCTCTTTGATAATGCAAGTGGAGAGTTTATCGCAGAAACAAGCCTTCATTCACACACACCCATACCCCCCTCTCTAATAAACNNNGACNNNCATGAAATTTTTTGCCTGCTCATGACTGGACCCAAGCTGGTCTTCTCTTTCTGGCTTGCCCAGACTTTGATCCCTGCTTTCGACACCATGTTCGCCAAGCAGCAGCCTACTCCCGCATAAACCAACACAACCTGTACAACCTACAAATGATAAATGAAAAGGAAAATAATTCTCCATTTGGAATACAAAAAGAGAGAAAGACAGAGGGAAAATTAAAAAAAGAAAGAGACAGAGAATACTGGGCTGCGGCGTCTTTCTTTGGAGAGTGTTTACAGGCGCCGTTGGGCTCGGGATGTTCTTGGCCGCCATGGATGGCATGTATAGAACGACTCTGCTCTGTGTAGAATTAGATAGTTAGCGATCAAACCATGAATAAGACGTATTCTTACATACAAAACTACGCGTATCCATCCATCCACTTACACGCTTCGACAGCAGATGAGCGCACAGGGCAACGGCAACGCATCTCCACCAGCCACCCCCGAAGCGAAATCTCTCCAGAAACTATCAGATATCCCCAGCAATGGCCCAAAATATTGACGTGGCTTAACGCCATGTGCCTTGCGCCAAATCCTGATTCGCCATAATCCATCACACTTCGAAAACCACAGCCAATGAGTGAATGTATTCCCCCCTGTACGAGTACGAGCACCGTGGTAAAAGGCATGCACAAACGCCCACCCCCGGCACTTGGTTGCCCGGCAACGCGCCAATGGCGCAACAAACAAAACACCCCTGTCCGCTGCCCGCCTTCTTGATGAGTCCCGTCCACCCCAAAAGTGTCCCCATCAGAACAATCCAACCACCAACTTTTATCAAGCCGAACTTTTATGAAAAGCCGAGAGTTGTGAAACAACGAAACACTGAAAACTCCCCATCTTTTTCCAAGATTGGGAGTTGGAGGCGTCAGCAGCTGCTTTTTGTTCGTTGAAGCAGTTCTAACGCCTTTTTATTTCTCTCACACTCTCTGCAGCAGGCTGCATGCACACCGCGATATAATATTTAACAGCCGAAATACGGAATACATAATCCCACCGTCATCGATTCCCTCTCTCCTAGCGCCGCAACCTGATTGTTGATATTTACGGCGGGCGTTCTACTTTCGCAATTTCTCTTTCTCGCCCATTTGCACGCCGCATTCCATCGACGGCGAAAGCATGCCATATACTGGGCGACAAGGCTCTTTCGACGGAGATCCCTACCTGAGACATCAACATTCAGCTTCCTCGGATCGAGGACTCATCCCAATGTGCGTATACCCTCACCACATCAAACCGCCATGTTGCTTTGGCGTCAATTAACCCGTAGCAGGTGGGACGGTGCAGAATCTGAGCGCGCGCTGCCGCAGCCGCCTATCAACCATCAGTCGCCCAAGCATTCCGCGCGCGCAGGCACATCGCCGTATCCAGTGTCGAGCGCCATCCAGTCCGCTCATGCTGCGCTGACTGAGCGGGTTCGCGAGAACCACGGCACTCACATACCTCCTCCCGTGTCCAAGCGCGTCAACGACACATCGCCAGATAGATCTATCGCAAAGGGCGCCGGGCCTCACCGCAGGCTGCAGTCGATGGCCTCTGGCTCTGTGCGGGACATCAGTATGATGCTGGAGAATAACTCGGGTACCCCTAGCAACAACACGTCTCCCACAAAGTCTTTTGAAAGATCGGAGAGGGGCGTCAGGCCTTCGACGCCGCCAGGACTCCGAGAAGTCAGCTCCTTTGAAGTACCTCGCACCAGCATCTACGATAAAGAGATGAACCTCTCGACACAATCACTATCAAGCAGCATAACGCCCATTGTGCGACCTACCGTCCGTCGACCGGCACCGCAAAGCATTCTGTCGGAAAACACTCCGCCCCAGTCGTCAACCATGCTGGCCTTGCAGAGCATGCCTAGCGGATCACCCACCAAGGAAGCAGAACCGCCGCTCTCCAACATCACCAACGGCGCCAAGGGAGCAACCATGGACTCTCTGGCATCGCAGATCCTTAGTCTCACCAGCATTGCCGCCTCCCTGCAAAAGGAAATGGCAGCTCTCAGCCGACGCAGCAGAGACAATGCCACGGATCTGCTCAGCCTCAAGGAGGCTACAAACACTCGAGACGAGGATATCAGAAAGAGTCTCCGGGATTTGCTAGGTAATATCAATGAGACTTCAGCCAAGATTTCCTCAAGGGACTCGTACAATGGCGGTTATTTCCTTGACAATAAGCCTCACCCGCAGTCACCCAACAGTGGGCGAACATACCAAATGCCCCGGATTCCCTCGCCCAAGAGCTTTGCTGAATCTATTGATCGCGCGTCCATGAGCACGCCATCCTTGGTGGGCGGTGACAATTCAGGCGCAATTTCCATTCTCTTGCTGGAGAAGATTCTCCGCGGGCTCGGCACCAAGGATGGACAAGAGTCACTCCTCAGCCATCTCCTTGAGCTTTCGGAGAAGCTTACTGGTATGGCAACTGCTGCCAAGGTAGAGGAACTGGTTGACTTTGTTCGTCTCCAGACTGAGAGTGCCATGGTGCCCATGACCGCTCACGGTCACTCTAGAAGATTCAGCCTGGACCATGAGGGAAGCATTCACCATGGCCCAAGCAGTGCTATTGCTCCGCGATCTCTCAACAACTTGGACAGTCGCCGGGCACCCGGTTCCCAGGCCATTCTGAATGATGATGTCATCAACATCATTCGCTCAGTCAAGGATAGCGTTGCAGCAGGCGGCGGCCTCACTGCAGAGGTCAAAGCACTTGTGCGAGAACTCCGAGGCGAAGTCCTGGGTATGGGCCGTGAACTCGGCAAGAGACTGGAGAGTGTCGGTAGAAACCAAGGAGACAACACCGAGCCATCGCCCTCGGCTAGTAAGGATGAGGTTTCGCGGGTCATTGACGAGGGACTGGAGCAGATGAAAGAGCAGCTCACCCATGTTCTCAAGGAACACCGCCGCCAGTCTCAGGCATCCGCAGCTCTGCAGAAGATCTCAGTCGACTACCAAGAGATATATACTGCTCTGAGGAGAGCGCTCAAGGACAATGATGCCACCAAGGAAATGCCAGACCTGAACAGAGACGACGTCATCGAGGCTGTGCGTGAAGCTTGGGAGACTTACAAGCCAGAGATTGAAGTACAGCAGATTGGCCTAGAGAGGGACGAGATCCTCGAGTGCTTGAAGCAGGGTCTCCAGGAATACGAAAGTCGCAGCCAAATGCCTCCGGCAGCGACGAGAGATGAAATCTTGACGGCTGTCGTCGAGGGCCTGAAGCACTACGTGCCNCCCCAGATGGATACTCAAGCGTCCATGTCCAGAGATGAGATTATCGAAGCCGTCCGCGAGTGCCTAGAGGAATTCGAATTCCCAGTGGCCCCGTCTGCGATTAGCAACGAATTAACACGCGAGGACATGCTCCGTGCCGTCAAAGAGGGCCTCAGCGACCTGGATCTGGGAAAGAGCAGCGCTCTTGTGCCGACTCGCAACAATGACGAAATTAGCAACAAGTTGCACGAGCTGATGGACTTTATGAAACTCGAGTTTAGATCCATTTCTGACAATAACGGCCGCGAGACTGATCAGCTCATGGACGCCACCAAGGATGGCCTTGAGAATCTCCGAGTCGCTATTGAAAGCTATGTTGACCGTGCTACTGGAGTCGCCGGCCAAGAAGACTTTATGGACGGCCTCCTCAAGAGCATGGAGGAATTCAAGGAGGAGATGTCATCGCTTGTGTCCAAGGCTAACGCAACTTCTCGAGACCAGCTTCAGACGGAGCTGGAGGGACTTCGAGACGTTGTTCACTCGTCCATGGTTCCTGCTGCTCCCCTGATGGGGCAACCTCACAATGATGAGCTCCTTGAAGCTCTGCGGAATGGACTCAGCAACCTCCGACAAGAGATCCTCCGACCGCGGCCAGAGACTAGTGAAATTCTCGACGCTCTTAACGATGGCCTGAATGACATTCGAGCTGGCATTGACAGAATCACCAACAAGCCGGTTGACCTTACTGCAAACGATGAGATTCTTGATGCTCTCAAGGAAGGCTTGGACGGCGTACGATCCGACATTGGCACCATTCGAGACTCGAGCAACGATAGGGCGGTTGCCATCCGTACCGTCGGCGGTGGCGAGAACGAGAACGAGATGGCGATTATCCCTGCTGATATGGCCAAGCAGAATGATATCAAGAATCTCGAGATCCTCATCACTCAGTTGCGCGCCAAGATTGAAGAGATTAAGCCAAATGCCGCTACTCCGGCCGCAGCTCCCAGGGTGGACCTTTCCCACCTGGAAAACATGCTTCACGATGTTCAGCGAGGTGTTAATGAACTCAAGTCTCGTGCACCAGTGGTCGTCCAAGCAGCGAAGCCACGCGAAGGATCAGAGCAGGACAAGGACGACGCTGAGAAGCCAAAGGAGGAAGAGGAATACGTAATGAAAAGCATTCCTTCCATCTTCACCAAGAGTGGCGGCAACCCGACTAAAGAGGATGTTGCTGCCATTGAGAATATTCTGCGCAACACCAAGTCTCGTGTGGATCATCTGATTGATGGTGACCAGGCGGTTCGACGGGAGCATATCGACACTTTGGAGTCGCTCATCCTGGAGTCTCGAGAGGCCATTCGATCGGTCAACAGGCAGTTGGAAGACATCCCCAACCTGTTCCACAAGGATGACTTTACCAAGCTGACGAAGATCATCTCGGAACTCGGTGAGGGCCTGCAAGAAGTCCAGGAGCACGCCGAACGAGAGGCTAAGAGCCCAGAAAAGGTCAAGAAATCGGATGTGCACGCCGTCGAGACGGTCGTACGCGAGATCAAGACTCTGGTGGACGGAATTGCCGTTGCAGATTTCGCCACGATTACAACTCGGGAGGATCTCGGCAAGCTGGAAGCCGTCATGAAGGAGACCAAGGAAACTGTTGAACACTACCACGAGGCGTCGTCAAAGGCGCTTGTTGACCGCCAGTCCGATATCAGGACGTTCCTCGAAGAGTTCCAGACGGAGGTGCGTAACAAGCTCGTGGACGGCTCTACGGGCATTGAGGGCATCGGCAAGGCGCTCAAGGCCATGGGCGAAAAGGTTGAGAAGAACGAGAACGTCGCCGGGGATGTCAAGGACATGTTTGAAGCCATGAAGAGCGAGTTTGAGATTTCCAAGGAGGCCATTGCCGGATCTAGGATCGAGTCGAATGAGAAGCTCGACGAAGTTACGGAAAACATTCGTACCAAGATTGACGACAAGATCAGCGAGGTGCTGGCCAAGAACGAGGCGCTCCGGATCATGATGGACGAAAAGTCGCAGGCCGCCGAGGCTCGCGAAATCGTGACCGAATCCGCCGTGGCAGGTACCAAGGCCGTCGCCGACGAGCTGAAGCTTCTGATTGATACTCTCGGGTCGACTGTCACTGATTCCTTGGAGAAGATGGAGGAGGCTTCCAAGATTGTCTTCACCAAGGTTGAGGAGGTGGCCGCTCGCTCCGAGGAGACTCACAACGAAGGCAAGGCCGATCACCAGCAGACGCGCGATCAAGTCCAGGCAGCCGTGGGCAAAGTCGAGAGCAGCGTGGGTGAGTACCAGCCCCAGATTCTGGAGGCAGTCAAGAACATCCTTGGTCTCGTTGGGGATCACTTTGAGCACTCCAAGACCATTGAGGACAAGGTGGTTGGGGCCATTCCCACGGAGCAGGCGTTTAGGGCCATGATGCCCGAGAAGTACGACGACGCCGTAGTGCACGAAAAGCTGGACAAGATTGTGCAGCATAATGACGCTGCCGCCCAGGCCTTGGTCCAGCTCCAGACGCTTGACAAGGTGCACCGGTCCGTCTCCGACAGCGCCGCCGAACTGTCCGAGTTCCTCTCCAAGCAATCAAGGCACATGGTGGAAGAGCGCGACAACCGCGCCAAGATCCTGGAAGAGACCAACATTGCCCTTGAACGAGCTAACACCGAGAGGGAACATGCTGAGGCTTCCGTCAAGACGCTCAAGGAGGAAGAGGAGTGGCTGCGACGGAGCCTGTTGTCTCTGCGGACCGAGCAAGAGGGCTTGTTGAAGCAGAAGACTCGCCTTACTGGCGATGTCTCTGCCCTTGAGACTGCACTACGCCTACGCAAAGAGGAGCTTCACGAGATGGAAATTCGGGCCGAAGGCTTGGAACGACGAATCTTTAATGGAGTCATGGATCACTCTCGTGTGCTTCTCTTTGGCAAAAAGGCCAAGGACGGCGCGGATTCTATGAATCGCAAGCGGGTTAAGAAGCCAGCCGGCGAGGACGGTACACGAGCCATCCCGACGCATCTCTCCGCGACAAGAACCCCCATGGCGCCTGGTCAAACGGGAACTCCGCGACGTATTGCGTCGCTCAGTCAGATGACGAAGAACGTGGCGTCGAGCACCATTACAAGAAGCCATAGTGTGAAGACACCGGGTGTTAATGTCAACGGCCACCGGAAGCGCAGCTGGGGAGGTACGCAGCAGAAGAGTGGGCTGAGCGAGGAGAATAAGGAGAATGTGAGCGTTGATGAGACGGTGGAAGAACTCGACGAGGGCGACATGGTCAACGTGACGCACGAGTCTGCCGTCCATGACGCCGCTGGCGATAGCTCAGAGTACGAAGAGGAAATTGATGAGGATGACGAGGATGACACCGCTCGCGAGAGGCACGACGAGAGCGAAGGCACGACGAGACGACGGATCAGCAAGGGCAGCTCTGCGTATGAGGACGAAGACTCTGGAAGTGAATACGAGGAGAGTATCGATGGCGACGAGGAGCCTCACGCTGCCGTTGTTGTTCGGTAGATGATGACGAATGGGAATTAATGAGAGCCTTTGAGAGGCTATGAATTGTTTTCGCTTGGAGGCAGTGTTGACTTTTTATTTTACCACCCCCTTTTTTCTTCTCTTCTTTGCTTTTGCTTTATTTTGCTTTCTTGAGTCTATTATTGTTCAGCAGGGATGGATAGTTATGAGGAGACATGATAGCCGCTTGTTTGTTTGATACCTGTATGTAGCTTTTGAATGATAATTGACAGTCACGTTATATTATATTGACACTTTCTCATTGTACACACTTGCTTATCCTTTTCACCTGAGTGTTAATAATTTCGAGGTTGAGGTCTAACAGTTACCAGGTAATTACATCGATATAGGTTGCCTTCTTTTCACTGATAGAGATGACCCGGGTATTAGAATTCTAAACTACATCGTGTCGAATAGACCTCTCCTCGAGATATCTCAAGACCTACTTCATCCTAAAATGCCGTGCCCGATAAATCGTGCCGCCCAAGTCCAATTGTTTCCTCTCTCCTTTTACCAGGAAATTGAGCTTGTCGGCGAAGAAAGTCCTCCACAGGGCCTGTACATAAACAGCCGTGCCATCTGGGCCGAAGATGACGCTCTTGATATCCGACCGGGGAAGTTCCTCGACGTCGCCTTTTCGATTCTTCCCAGAGCGGCGATCGACGGGGAGNAAGCCTTTCAGGTATGTATTTATTACTTGCTGGCCGGAGATGAATTCCCCAGACGACATGTTTAGGGCGTGGATGTCGAGGTCTGTGGGGATGAGGAATGTGTTTTGGTTGGGGATGAGGATCAAGTCGTGCGGCGCGTCCCATTCGTCTCTGAACTGTGGGTTGTCACTCCATTCGGTGTATGTTGTGGAGGAATTGGGCAGATGATGTTGGGATACGGGGGTTTGTTGTAGGGGAAGGCTGTTTGACGAGGAGGGGGTNTGGTAGAGATAGCCGTTGATGAGGCCCGAGGCGGCAGCCTTGTCGTCGATGGAAGAGTTCATTCCTGCCGCCCACAGGATCTGCGTCTTCTTCTCCCATACTAGAGCGTGAGCGTCTGGCAGATACGGGATGTGCTGAATCGGCGTCGGGTTAGGCGAGAGTCCCAGACTCATGTTGTAGACCACGATGCCGTCGTCTGGGCTCTGTCCAGAAGTCGCCACCGCAAGGAGATTATCCGGGAGAAACTCTAGAGAGTGCGAGCTTCTCAACAGAGAAGTGTTTGTGCAGATTCCCCAAGTGACGGTCTTGTCGGTCTTTGGATCGTCGGGGGCGTATCGGATGGCGACGATGGCGTCGCCGTATATGGCGGCAATCAGACTGCCGTCCTCGGACTGCTTGGCGTCTGTCCGGCCGGAGTTGTGGATGGTGCAGTTCCCGAGCAGATGGCGGAAGCCCTTTTCCAGATCGCGGCTGGCGGTCCAGTTCCATGTAGTTTTTCCGTTGGGGTCGAGAATTCGAATCTCGAGCTGGGATGTGTCGTCTGTTAACACGTTGGTGAGGATACCGCCAAAGGTTGGTGGTTCCTTGTTTTGCTTTGCGTCCTCTGGGTTGAGGTTTTGTTGGTCTGGATGATGAGAGGGAGGGAGACTTGTGTCGTATATATGTGATGCTGCTGCTGCTATTGTACAAGCGGCGTAAATGATGCTGGAGGAGTGCATGGCTTTTGATACTTTGGTGGAGAGAATGGACAGCTGGGTTTCAGACGGACAAGAGGATATGGAAGAGAATGGTAGTTGTGACAAGTAGTATGAAGGCAGGTTTATATTGTCAAGTCAAGTCAATCAACCGTGCATCTCGTAAGACGTCATCAACGGTCCGCGCTGGACAACTCAGTCTGTCTATAGCAACAATAACAACGTCGTGTCTGATGTGGTTAGCACAACTCATACCAACTCATGAGCCTCGGTCCCATGGATAGTTGTTACCTCGGAGAACTCCTTCAGGATGGCTCAGCCAGCCACTTGTTGAACCACAGCATCATAACCCGCTGGATCCGCATAGGAGGCAACCGCTGTCGTGACACAACATTGCATGTACGAGTATGCACATGTAGCTTCGAGTTTTGCCCTGCTCACCCTGTGCCGTCCCTCGCCTCACACAAACCTAACGGTACTGTCTCACATACCTGGGGAATTTGCCGTGTCTCTCCCTAAAATGCAACAATGCGGCACAAAAAGGGGGAGAGAAGAGTGACATCAGATGGCAAGCATAAGCCGATAGACAAGCAATATGACATCGGCCGTTGCCTTGTCTTTCTGTATGCCATTAGTCCACAGCTTTTTTGTGTGTGTGAGTGAGAGAGAGAGAGAGAGAGAAAATAGTCTAACTGAACCAGCAAATTTGAAGCTGAATGACGCCGCAGCTATGTGCCGCCAGCGTCTCATCCCAAGGAGAAGAGTCCGTCCCGCGTCTACGCCATGGCTCACGGAAGAACCGATCAGCGACATTGATATCCAAAACAATGACATCAAGGCTGTTCAGAACAACTAGATGAAGGGCCGTGCCATGGTCATACATGCGGGCAAGGAGCCAACCTCAGCTCGCATGGTTGTATGGCGGTAAAGCCAGTGGCTTGCTGAACTGAGACCCTTCCTCAAGACATGTCGGGGCGTCGGCGGATAATGCACCTCGCCGACTCCGTGCCGACAGTCCAGCCGGCGTCAACTTTGGGTGTACTGAGTCGAAAAGGATACAGAAGAGTATTCGACACTATGCTATCACATTGATTCCTGGTTTGTATATACAGCCTTCTTTCTCGAATCTATGCTTATACATACGATCGATGCAGTGTTGATGGAGGCTGCCATGGTAAACCAAGCTCTGGTGTAAAGAAGAGTTTACTTATATGGAGAAGCGTGATGCAATATTGCCGGGTCATCGTGCTCTCTTGTGAAGCAAGACACATATGACGCTCGGCGTACTCGTATAATAGCCAGAGAAGAAGGCATATTGATTGCGTGTGTGGCGTTGGGAGCCTTGTTCTCGACGGGAGAACAGTCAAAGCTGGCCAATGCTCGCAGTATGTAGAATGAATCCAACAAGAGGTGGAAAAGCTGTGAGACACACACGGCTCGGACAGAGCGACGTGGGAACATGAAATGGTCAACACCGGGAAAAGAATCATGTATAAAAGGGGCTCACGACAGCCATCCAGGATGAGTGTCTGTCTATACACTCTCTGTTCTTTTCACAACCAGAGCACCTACACCAATCCGACAACTTTATTTGCCATATTCCCCCGTCACAAGCTCTTCGACACTGACAGTCCAGGTCTGCATTCTTCCAGCCATGATGATGAAGTCGACCCTGTTCCTCATTTCTGCGGCCGCCTCCACTGCACTTGGGATGGCTTGTCATCCAGGCCGCCTCTATTGCGGACATACCCTTTGGGGAATGGGTAAGTAGAGTAGCTGTAGACAATATCCGTGTTTACCTCTTTGTCCATGTTCGTGTTTCCTGTTTCGTGTTCTGGGCAACTCACAAGACGCAGGAAACTGGCAGCCCGATATCGTCAAGGCCCTTCACGATGCTCACATTCCCCATCCAACTCCGCATCAGCAATCAGACTCTTTATTCCAATGCGTCAGCAGCTACCACATTATTTTCGAGGAGACTTGCTCCGAGTCATGCATCGAAAGCCCCGCGGGGGAAGACGACTATTGCGAATAAAAAGGTCAGTGATGGTTTCTTTTGTGTTTTATTGACTACAATGACTGATGATGAGAGATAGGGCTAGGGATCAAGCTGGGGAGCTTCTTGGGGGTTGTCGAGGTATTGATAACTACCTATGAATGGGTCAGTCAGTGTATGGCATTGTCTTGATATGGGTTTTTATTCCCTCAGGAGGTTTTCCCCATGTTATTATGGAAATGCAGAGACTCTCCATGTTGCTGGTACCCTGGTAGATTATGTATTGAGGAAATACAAGAGGCGCCGATATAGTTCTGTATAGTGTGATTGATTTCATTGAATAGATCAGTTCAGGAATGTTCTTGGTACGTTGACAATTGCTGTTCTAGCCGCCTTGTGCTGCCACAAAAATCTGTGATGAAAGACGTTGTATTTTCATATAAGCATTCCATAATAATTAAGTCGTCTTCTACTATATTGAGTTTCTGTATAGAATCCTTTTCGTGTGCAATGTATTGTATACCATGTCTCTGGTAAGAGGTGTTAGTGGGGGACACCAAACACTCTCGATACGGTTATCAGCCGTTGACATGGTGGGGTCAAGTCAAGTCAACCGCCAAAAAGCTGCCCAAAAACAACCACCAGCCACTAACGCATCTCCCTGTGCATCTACATATCTCTTTGCACGCCGCGATATATAACAAAGCAAACAAAGCAAGACGCGTGTTTTCATTCAAAATTCAAGAAGAGAAAAATATTAGAAACACCATTGAACAAACATGGAGCAGCAGCAACACGGCAGCCTCCTCTCACCACCAGAACTATCCCCTCTAGAGCAGGAAGTTCTAGAAGAGTATGAGCGGCTATCAACAAACATGAAAACCGTACGTATGCCAAACACAACTCACCAATTTCCCAATGGCCCTATTTCTCTATTTATCTAAAGCCACGTCATGCCCTTTTCTCTATTTATCTGAAGCCGCGTCATGCTAATGGGATGGGATTTGCGCGTTTCAGCTGGCGACTTTGCTGGACAATCTGGCGTCGAACCCGACCGTCGGGATTTTGGACGGGCTGCGGGAGCTGGAGCGCAAGACGAGCTTGGCGTTTACGCTGCTCAAGGCGAGCGTGTATAGTATTGTGCTGCAGCAGGAGATTGATTGGGGAGCTGGGGGGAGGAGCAGGGTGGGGAGGAGGCGAAGGAGGAGGAAACGAAGGTGGAAGAAGACGAGGAAGATGAAGGAGAAGAGCGGCTATGATGGGCGATGAAAGGGGAGATGTTTGGATGTTATGATTAATGATACCCTGAATTAATGACGAGGAAATCTTGGGAATGGTTTGGAGTGTATATAAGGGAGCTAGGGATTTCATCGTCGTCACGTATAACATTGTTGTTGTTCTTTGTTTTTTACTTGCTTGTAAGATGTATATTCATTTTCCAGCGTTACAATACTTGTACACAGAGTAGTGTGTCTCGACATTCACCACTCGCAACTCTTCCACCTTTATTTCTAACAGCCACCCGTTCTCTCCCTCTCTCTGCCCTTTTTAAGATTCCCCTTTTTTGTTTTTCCAAATAACCCGTTTAATATACATTGCCGCCATAGTACACCTTTCGCACATCCACCATCTTCTTGCCCCGTCCGATGGCAATCTCCTCGGGGTCGACCTGGTTCATCAGCGCATCATACGCCGCCTTGACGGAGTTCATGGGGTTCTTGGACCGGGGCATGCGCGCCGCAATGTCGTGGATGCCAGAGGCACGGCACATTTCAAAGATGCGGTGCGGACAGCGGAGACCGAAGCCTGAAAATCGACAATGTCAGTATACCAACCCATAGTGGAGTAAACATCTTGTTTTATTCTTACCTGGAGGGCGGGCAAACAGCTCAACGACGGTACCCGAAACCTTGGCCTTTGCGTTTCCGTAAATCGTCCGGTTCTCATACCGCCTGATGGGCTTCATGTTGCGAATGGCCAGCAGCTGCGCCGTCTCGGCCGCGAGACCAGCCTCAGTAGACTTTGCAATGCCGAGACCCAGGCGGCCGTTGCCGTTGCCCGCTATGGCGACAATGGACGTGCTGCGCACCTTGCCCAGACGGGTCTGGTTGGTGACCCAGCGCTGGACGAGCACCTTGCGGTAGATGGACTGGATGTCCCGCAGCGACATGCCCGTCAGCCGCTTAATCTCCTGGTAGCGGCCGTCGTCGTCCTGGCCCTCATCCTCGGGGTCGGCGGCCGACTTGTACAGGCCCTCGACGCCGGGGACCTTGCCTAGCTCGACGGCCTCGGCGGTGTGCAGCCGGATGGTGCCCGCGGGGCCGTCCTCGATCAGCTCCAGGTTGGAAGGCTCGCCCTCACCCGAGTCGGGGCCCTCGCTGATCTTGCTCAGCTCCTTTTTCCACTCCTCGTCGATGGCCTTGTCGAGCTTCATAACCTGCTCCTTGGTCAGGATGGCAGAGTCGTCATCCGATTTGGCTTCGGCGTCCTCCTCGACCAGATACTTCTTCAGCAGCTCGGGGTCCTTCTCCAGATCCACCAGCTCTTCCTCCGTAAGATCTATCAGCTCCGCGCCGTTGCTCTCCTTGACTCTCCGCAGGGCGCGGACCATGGATCTCGTGAGCTGCTCGCTCGTCTTCTTGTCCGTCAGGTCCGTGAGTTTTGAACCATACTTGTCCGCCCAGTCGCTGGGGTTCAGCCACTGCGGCTCAAAGGGCGTGCCGTCCAGCTCCGGCTTGACGTCGTACCGCGGGTCCAGCACGGTGTAGTCCTCGATGTACTGCGGCCTGTAGGGGTCATCTCGTAGCCGTCCCTGGAAAATGAGGTCGTTGGGGTCAATGGCCTCCTCGCCCGCCTTGATGGCCTCGATCTGCTCGGGCGTGTACTTGCTCTTGAGGGCCTCGAGCTC
This sequence comes from Trichoderma sp. BMH-0061, assembly GCA_030015385.1. Taxonomy (NCBI): domain Eukaryota; kingdom Fungi; phylum Ascomycota; class Sordariomycetes; order Hypocreales; family Hypocreaceae; genus Trichoderma; species Trichoderma sp. BMH-0061. The sequence goes on from JARWZN010000006.1 coordinate 1,753,327, forward strand.
CTCCTTGGTGTAGTCGGCAAACTTGTCCTGGCGGTACTTGGCGAGCTTCTCGGGGTTGTTCAGCAGGCCCAGGTCCTCGGCCTTGACATTGCGAAAGCGTGATCGCCGCTTCGAGGGGCGGGGCGCCGAAGTGTGGAATTGATGCTGATGCTGCTGCTGATGCTGGCAACCGACGGTTTGCGCGGTGCGGGCAGAGGCGACGCACGTGCGCAGAAGGCTGCGCGCCGGGCGGGCGACGCTCATGGCCAGACGAGGCTCCGGATTGAAAGGCTGGGCAAGGTCAATTCGCCTCGTGAGGTGGTTGGCGATGGCGATCGAATCGAACCAGACGCTTCCTCTCTCACACGACCCTTGAGATTTTTCTTGCGATTTGCCCAATTGAGGAAACGCACCATTAATGTGGCTGATGAATGACTCAGCAACTGATGTGGTGGCTAGTGTCGTGCAAGCCACTGCTGCTGGGTTCCTCTAGCCACATCACGGGACGACACACGTGCAAAGCAGTTGGATTTCATCTTCAAGACCCTTGAACGGCTAGCGCCTCTGCTGGGAATAAGCACATGCGTTGGATCATTAACAGCCCAGGCACCCTGATAGTCCCCCAAGTCCCCTAAAAGGGTCGTGCAAGTCCTCAACTCACAGACAAACCAACCTTAATATGATGCACACTTTAACCCTATTCATCAATCCATTCATAACATATCTCGATAGACACTCCGTAGCATTCCCAAAACAATTCAATTCTCCAATTAAATGACCCTCGCCTCCATCCCCTCGCCTGACACGCCCCCCAAAACATCAAACGCCTCCGCGCCCCATCGTGAAACGTCTCAGGAGCCCATCCCAGTTTCGACTCTCGTCCTCCCATTTGGACTCACTTCCTCTCTCTTTTTCTATTCTTCCTCTTCTTTCTTTTCCAGTGTATACTCCAAATTCATCGCATTCACTCATTCCATTCCGTTTCGTTTCTCTCATTTCTTTATCTTTTAATTCTTCAAATAATACCACACAGGCGCTCAGAGTGACTGGCTCACCTCTATCCGCCTCATACTCATACCCATACTTCTCACACTCACCAATAACCACATCCTCAAACTTAATCAAAACAAAATGGGCCAATTCGACTGGTTCAAGAAAATCGGCGCCACCGACGAGGCCGTCGCCGTCCTCAACGACCAGCCCTACCTCTTCACCACCCTCGTCGTCGTCCTCGTCGTCCTCATCGCCCAGTCCGGCCTCCTGTGGTTCATCCACTGGGCCACCTTTAAGCCCTCCCAGAAGAAGGCCCCCAAGAAGGGCGCTGCCGCCGCCAAGCCGAGCAGCGGCGGTGGTGGCCTGCTCAGCAAAATCACNGGGGGCAGNGGGGCTGACAATTCTCGCCGTGCGGCCGGTGGCAGCTAAGCCAAGCGTCTGGCCACCGAATATCGCGGGTCTGTTTCAACTTTTAAGGCAGACGTCTGCTTCACAAGATACCACACATGTACACTGAGGATGGATACCTACAATTTGGATCAATATTGCAACCTTCAGTGTCTAATCGGATTGAAAGAAGAGAGGGCAGCGCCCTTTACCACTCGACATTTATATATCCCGGGGCGTTTACAGCACAGCACTAGTTGATTCTTACTCATGACTTAGAAAAAATTGACATTTACATTTCCACGCGCTTGGCATTAAATCCCCCAACATTCTGCTGTAAATTTGCTCGGGCATAGCCATTCATCAAATGTTAAAGATCCTACATCCATCGGCCATGGATCGTGATTCCACACAACAGCATCTGCCGTAAAAGGATGTTCAAATCTCCCTCCACCCATAAGCGCCTTACTATCCATTCCAGATGAGTCGAATGTATAACTTGACTCCGCTTGGGTGTAGTAAATAGGAGATCCAGGTAAGAGTGAGGCCCTACTTGCCTGTACTTCTGGTAGGCTGACTTGCTGAGATTCGAAGAATATGGGGTTGTGTTGTGGCAGAAGCGTTTGCTTCGCCTCATGGTCATCTGTCTTGCTGTGCATACTCGTCGGTGTCGTGATCAATCCTATGTCTTCCCTCTCTTCTTTCTCCACGACTAGTAATGGAGTGCTGTGCTCAGAAAATCCAGTTTCTGACTTAGACTCTACATTTGACGCTAATCTCTGAACATCGTGACCTCCTTTTCCTGGTAATTTTGGTATCTTGGTTGTCGATAGCAAGACATCCCACGTGCTTTTCTCAATTCCTCTTATAACACGGTCGTTATAGTCACATCCCACGTCAGCCACCTGAGCTGCAAATGAAGCAGCCTTTTGCCGAAGACTTGGAGATTCGGCATTCTTCATTCGAGCAAGCGAGGTAGCTATGATGGGAAGTAGAGAGGCCCTATCAGCTATAGTCTGGCGAAGCGAAGCTATTAGCACAAGATACACAAGGCACCGTGCCTTTTTTGAGACCAACAAGGCCAACTACTGGAAGATATTACCTTGAGGTATGGCCTGTTAAACACTGCGGGTGCCAACCGTATCAGACACTCCGCGTGATTCCGGTCGCTTGTAGTAATTCCTTTATACTGCTTGCGTGATCCGAGAACAAGTATCTCCAAAGCGACCTCAAATAATTGCCTGAAGCTCTCTGAGAATTCAAGTTTTTCACTGGTTATACAGCTCCGACCTGACTTTGGAGCAGATTCGCTACAACCCTGTTGAGCAGGTATCATCTTCAAGCTTTGTATAAAAGCATCAATCGCCTTCTGGTCATCCGGTGTTAAATCTACCAAATACTCATCATCTGCAAACACATCGTCTGACCGTTGAGTTTCGACACATTCGTTGGCCTGCTTAGCCCGTTTCCTTTTCAATGAGCGTTTCCCCAAGAATTTCTCATCCTTGTTCGGAGAAAGATCGATATGGCACCTCACAGACTCAAACTCTGCCGTGAATGCATCTCTCTGAGTAATCAAGGCAGATGATAAATCCGGATGCTGTATGGAAAACGATATCGTCCCTGAAGATTCGATCGAATCCTTATCTTGGACATGCAGACATATTCCCGCTCGGCTCCAAACCTACTCCATCAAGTCAGTTCTTCAAGCTCTGAGAGTCGTAAAACAAGCCAAGTGATATACTTCACAATCCCTCACCCACTCCACAAGCTTTGCAATATGATTCCTATCTGATATAGGTTCGCCTTGAATCGAGACATCAAGTCGAAGATAGCATGATCCCGTTCGCGCAATCCACAAGTGCTTCTCCGTAACCAGCTTCAACAAGTCGCTGCTTGTTCTTGGGGCGTTCACGCTATCTGGAAACCGCAGTTGCAGCGTGCCCCCAAGGGAGAAATCCAGCTGCTGCTCGTTGCTGATAAGAGAGAGATCTGGCAGACTCACGCTGACGAGCTGCATGGCGTCCCTTGCCGCGGCGATGCAAAGATGTATTGAGTGCGTATTTGTGAATCGTATTTTTAGAGAATAAGATCAGCCTGCCTCGTATGATGGTGATACACATTTAAATTGCAGAATTAATGAATTGGTAGCTGAAAGATGCAATTTTTTGGACGAGCTTGGTTTAGATACAACACATCTTATCACCAGTCACCAAAAGAAGCTGCTGCTGCTCTCAAGATCTGGAAGGAACACTCATCCACCGCCTTCCCTTTGCATTACTAAGGTAGGCTTTGTATATAGGTACCATAAACGACCGCAGTGATGCCATCTGATAATTGTCTTTGGAAAGGAAAGCAGAAGAAATGACGAAAAAAAAAGAGAAAAATCCAAACGGGGAGATACAAGGATAAACAGAAAAAATCTCGAGTCTATGCTTTGCTGAAATCCATCCTTCGCCCAGCCTGCAGGAAAATATTGTCGCTACCCAAAAAGAAGAAGAAAAATCGTTTCGAAACATGAATAACCCAGTCTTTTGATTTGCCCATGGTGACCTAAAACTCCTCGCCTCAACGTTTACTTAAGCCATGGAAAGATTTTCTTGGTTGGCTCCAAGGCTCCACCACCAGACGAGGAACCCTCGACTTCAAGACTTCGCTGGTAAATCTCCTGTGCCTCCAGTTAGCAATGGTTATCAAATAGAATGGGAAGATGCTGTATCATACCTCTTCATCCGTCGTCATATGACAACCCAAAATTAGCTCTCGAACATTATCGTTCTTGGAAAGGTTTGGGTACGGCGATCCCTGGCTCTTCATGAGGGGCAAAAGAACTTCGCCGAGGACCTCAAACTTTTTCCAGTTGATGCGGTCGCCATTGGGCCCAACAAATGTTTTGCTGCCTTCCTCGGCAGACACCAGGTCACGACGGTGCAGGGGCATAAAGGGAATACGGGGCAAGGGTGAGTTTTCCCAGGCCAGTCGGTAGGCAAAGTGACTCTTCTGTGTGCCCATCAAGATGACCAATCTCGCAAACTTCTTGTGAGTCTCTGGCGAAACTAGAGCTTTTGTTTGGGCGAGACGGTGGATTGCGGTTCCATTGATTCCTGCCAGGACGGCCGCTAAGCCGTTGTAGTTGTTAAGCTGGCGCAGTTTGAGAGCAATGTTCATAAACTTTTCCAAAACGAGAGCTCGATGCTTTGCCTTATCCCGGAGGAGGATCATGTTTGCCACCCACTTGGCGACGTGGTTGAAGTGGTTAATCATGCGGTTTACATTGTTCAAACTCTTGCAGCTCTCTTTTTGGCTGGCCGGTAGACTGACGTGACGGACAAAATCGCGGATGCGTATCGAAGAAAACATGATCCAATCGATGCGGGTCAGCTCATCCGCAATATCGTCGTCCTTGATTTCGATAAAGATGCGGTAACGAAACTTGTTCATTGGCAAGTGATCTGTGGGGTCCAAAGTAGCAGCCTCTCTGTCGTAGTCCTCGTATGAGTAAAGCTGTATCTGGCCGCCGCTACCGACCACCCTGTTGAGATTCTCCGAGCTCACAGACGGCCTCTCGAAGTTGTCTTCTTCAAACTGCAGAGCGGTCAACCCAGCCGGAAGCTCACTCAGCTCTTTGGAGAGAATGTCGCTAGCCAGCTGGTCGTCGGCATCGTCGGCGTTGGCCCAACCAGTATCGTCATCCTCGATGACGTGAAGAGTAAGGTTTCGGTGCATCTGCCTCGCGGCGATGCTGAAAATTGGCTCCGTGGAAAGATATCTGATGAACTCGTCCAAGTTTCGTCGCGTAGTTAGACGGGCAAAGTCGCCGGGATACAGCGACGCCCACTTGGCAACTGTCTCGATAATTCTGAGCTGAGTTGCCGTCTTGGTTAGATGGTGAACTGTCTTGTCATCCCTCACGCGATCCAGCCGCATCAAGATGGCGGAGAAGAGCTCTCCGGGCGCAGCAAACTTGCGATATAGGCAAAGAAAGACATCGAAGAAGTTGAGATCTGCCCTGGAAAGGGGCAACGCCAGGAGGCGATCTACAAGATCGTCGAAAGGCACTCCCGCCATCTTTTGCTGCTTCTCTACTACAACGTCATCGTTTCGCTGCAAGATGGGGATGTCGTCGGAATATCGACGTGAATCAGTGTCGGACTCGTCGACGTCGAGGAAGGAGTCGTTTGCGCGGCCGCCTAAGGGCAAATGNNNGCGTCGGACCCACAACAGCTGCCATCGAATGCTCAAGGGTGGTGGATGTTGCGGTAAGCTTCCCCGAGCTCCGTACTCCCGTATTTCGGTCTTCCGTAGTAGGTAATANNNATANNNACCTCGGTGTGGACTCCTGGACGCCTGCTTCTGAGCATGGCCATCTGCGACAGGAGTGCCGGTCGACGGAGCCGCAAAGCCGCGGAGCAGTGAAAAGTCGGAGCTGGCACGATTATGCCTTCCTTCGCTAATGGGTCTGCCGGCGCTGGGATCGGGGGCGTCGAGATTCGCGGCGGATTGCGCTCTCTTACGAGCAGCACCCAACTCGCCCGTCTCATCTAACATAACAGACATGTCAGCACAAGGCGCATCCTTGGTAACATCAATAGGGGTATTATCGCATTTCATACGTGGCAACATACCCCTTCTATGAGCCACGGCGGCCCTAAGAATGGCATGCAGACAGGTGCGATCTATTTCTGGGCTGGTCGAGGATATCTTAAAGTGGGCCAGACAAGATCTGAAGAGGGTATGGTTGGCCAGCTCATCGGGATTGACCTGTCGTTCTTCCTCGGGTGCCTCGCATTTGGTCGCGACTAGCATGGCCGGCATGTTGGAGTTTGTCAAAGCAGCTAAGCAATACATGTTAGCTACAGTTGAATACGGGTACCACTGCACCATGTGATCGCGTCTCTCCCGGGTTTCNNNTCGACAGCAACACGTTGGATGGGCGCGATGACGGGGCTGCTCATTAAACATACCCAAGGTCTGAGGAAGGTCGCGGATGGTGTCCTTGTTTGTAACATCGTAAAGCACCAAGGCAGCGTCGACACGGGGTACGATGTGGCCGTTGATCTGCTTCGGCCACTGGATGGGATGCGGTGTGTTCAACTCGAAGGAATCCAAGTCCAGCTCGAGAAGTGTAATCATATAAGCGGCGGAATCGACGACGATGCGAACGCTAGACGCGGTAGATATGGGTGGGCGCGACAGGCCGAGGATTCGCTGAACAAACGTCGACTTGCCGACGCCTATGGCGCCAATGATGGCAATGTTGAAGCTCTCCATGGCGGAGGATTGCTGTGACTGGGAAATGCGACAACTGTCAGCATGGGAGCGGTCTCACAAAGAAAAATTAAGAATGTCTCATCATATGTAGGAGTAGCCAAGGTGAACTGGAGTGAACCCCTGGTTGGCTGCCCCGCGACACACTCCAAGCAGGGGTAGATGATTGAATAAAACTAATTGGGTGGAGACGGGGGCAGTTGTGGTAAGATGATGAGCGTGACTGAGGATTGGTCTGCCAGTCTGCAAAGTTGCATCAAACTCATGCACGCCATGACGCTCCAATTGCGTGGAAGCAGGAGCTTTGTCCCGTAATTGGATCTGACAAGGGCAATCGATATCTTGGCTTTTCCATCTCTCTTTCTTGTCCTTTCTTTCTCGCTGCAGTTTCTTTATTCTCCACGCATAACCTACCCAAAATTGTGATGATCCAATTGTCAAAGATTCTCGACGAGGAGGCGGCCAGTGTTGTTTCTGTTGCCCCTCGTGATCATATCTACTCGTATTACTGCGAGGGGTCTCGGGCGAGAAGAAGGGGATCTCCGCCAATGTCTCTGACTCGAACTCGATTGGCTTGTACGAATCGGGGACGACAGAGGAAGGGGAGTCGAGGCTGTCTAAGTGTTGGAAGAAGGGGTCGTCGACAATCGAGATGAAGGAATCGCGGTTGGGACTCGACGGGCGGGGGACAAAGGCGGCGTTTGAGCTAGTGCGGGAAGGAAAGCTTTGATCAGTAGATGCTGCTGAAGCTCTGGACCAGGAGCCGGCACTGCTCGAGGCGCTACTGAGGACTGAAAAGGCCGAAGGGCGTCGAGCTGTGGCCGCAGCAGTCGGGGTCTCGGAGCCGGAGCGCAAACGTTGGGACCCGGAGGAGCTGCTGTCTGTGGCCATGTAAGTAAGGTGCTGTTGTTGGGATGCACTCGGCTGGACCATTGTCGCAGTCTATCGACGCGACCACGGCGCGGAAACGGACATGAGTTACAAAAAGCAAGGAGGATGACGACGGCGACAATGTGACGATGCTAATAGATGGAGCAGAAGAGAGAGTATGTGTGTGTGTTTGTGTGGATGTGTCAAGAGTGAGAGACAGACTGTGTGAAGAGGACAGGCAGGCAGGGCGAGATGGAGCAGACACAACGAGGGAGCAGCACGGAGGGATAAGAATAAGAGGAGGTGGAAAGAGGGAGCTGGCGAGGCAAGGAATGGTCTGCAGATATGGAAATGGCCCGATGGTTGGAGGTGAGGAGGGCGGATGCGGATAAGGGAAGGGATTATTGGAGGCGGATAGATGCGAATCCATCCCATTGGGGCCACTAGCGAGTCGAGAGAGCTAAAGGGCACCACTTACCAAGCCCACACCGGGTAACCCGCGAGGATCGAAGCGAAATGGAGAGACGGCCGGGGAATTCAAGGTTCAAGGTTGGGGGAGAGGAGAGAGAAAAACGTGGCCGAGGAGGAGAGCGGATGGGATCTGGGAGCAGTAGGTAGGTACCTGGATGGGATGGGATTGGATTGGATTGTGCGGCGCAAGTATGTACTTGTACCTGAGCTGGTACGGGCAGTGAATGGATGCTGGCAGCACCTACGGAGTACCACTACCTAGAGCAGCAGGACTAACCGTGGTGGAGTACTCGTACTGTCGTTGGAGAATGAAGTACCCGAGCTGTACAAGTACGGGTACAGGTACTGATGAAAGGCTGAGCGGGCAATCCTCGAGGTTCCCCAATTGCCCGAGCACAGCACAGCACAGCACAGGTGAGATGGATGAACAGGCACACAAACCAAACCAGACACGACACAACACGACACGCACAAAAAGCACAGGCGGTGCGACAGCCCTCGTCCATGCTCTGGACCTGAACCTGAACCTGCCAGCCTTTCTGAAAGCTGCCACGGCTAGGCGGGTTCGGTGCTAGTGTGCCGCTGGCAGCTGGCTAGCTCTATCGGCGTGAAAACGGGGCAGGGTTCGTGCTATTGAATGGAGACTAACGATGGGATTCATTTGATCCATTCTGCAGCTGTGACGCCTATTATTAGACTGTGACGGTGTTGATGCTACCTGTACCTACTGGTAATACTACTACGGAGCACAGATTTAAGGCACTAGGTAGGTACTAAGGTAGAGTCAATGCTATTGGGCAAGATATCAAAGCCGGTGTCACAACGCCATTGAAGAGTGTATATCCAGGTATATACATACATACATCCAATTGATCCGTTATCTCAACGAGAGCAAAGGATGGAATGCAATGGAATGGAGCATCTCAACACAGGCAAAAAGCAAATCGCAAAAGGACCCAGCTTAGCGGCCAGCAAACTAAGGTTCTGACCACTCGCTGGGCCTCTTGGCTCGCCTCCATAAAATGGCACAATCCAAACCAAATTGCCATGCCAAAGAGGGGGCCCCTACAGTAAGTACATACGACGATGGCACTGAATCCTGAGCAAAGACTCGGATTATTTCCGGGGTACTGTATGTACAGTACGGCATGAAGAATCAATGCTAATGTACGATGGTAACTTTGCATCTACATGGAGTAAAGTCGCTCTGGACCGGTGAGTGCTGAGAACAACCAGGCGATCCGCAAAGAGCAAGCATCAGCAGCAGGGGCCGTATGTTTGCACCTGTTAGACTACCTAGTAGTTGAGGGGCATGCAGGCAGGATAACAAGACAGGAACTGATTGCACGATTAGGCGGGATGTGCTGTGCGAGTACAGTAATAGTTTCCACAAAGCATCAAGGCCTTGCAGCGGTACGAGCACAAGCACATGCGAGACGGTGGGGGAGCTCGCCGACCTCCATGGCGGAATAAGGCCCTTTCCCCTGCTCTCTCCACGCTTGGCACATGTGAAGCTTGGGGGTTGATGCTTGAGGTTGTGTGGCAACACGGCATTGCAGCAGCACACGCACAGCCTCCGCTTCTGGGGGGAAAGCTGATATCAATCCTGGCCTTGTCCATGTAAGATATGGAGTCTATCAACTCTGTACAGTAGAATATTCATCAATTGGGCCTCGGCAGAACAGGAAAACAGCAACTTCCATGAACATCCTGAGAAGCACACATTAAAACATCCCATCCCATCCCACATCCCACCACCCCCAAAAACACCACAATAGTAGTGCCAACCGCCCAACGTGGCACAAGCACACCGATAGATGGATCAAAACGTTTCTTGGCCGTCCTTCCCACCCCCGCCGCCGCCGTTTCTTGGCCCCCAATTCCGAATCACAAAACCCTCGCTCGTCCCGCCCCTTCAAACAAAGACGCCACAGCGCACTGGCAAATGCTGTCAACCCATCTTTCACTTGAACCTTTTTTTTTTTTTTTGAAGCCGCGCCATGTGCCAGGGCTTTTGCTTCCCGCGCTGCCCAATTGCAGGCCGTGCCGACGCTCGCATGCGACCGGCTAAAGCCTCACCCACGTTTTCTCTCGTTTTTCTTTCTTTTTCCCTTTTCTTCATTGGTAAATATTCCTATTTTGTATAAGACAAATTCGCTCACTCGGCGGACTTTACTGTACATACATCCATACCTAGTACCTAGCAGCATCTTGCATCTGCAGGCTGCCTACTAAACCTAGTACGAGTTACTACTTCCGCTGCATTACTTTATCCTATCCAATTGGGCCTCGCCTTTTCATCTCGTGCTTTTTCTTCTTCTTCCATGTTTTCTCTTTTGTCCCTTTCTACTCCGTAGACCTGTCTAGATCTCACCACTTTTCGACTTTCTTCCTGCTTGGCCTTTCCTCCCAGCCATGCCCAGAACCCCCGGCACGAGCTGCCTAGACAGTACTAACAGATGCCCATGTATCACTAATATTCCATCCACGTCCATTTGCTCATCTCGAATCGACTCTGATGCCAGCCCAGAAACCCACAATAATGTCAGCTTTCTTCAGACTCCATTCCCAAGCCCAGCATGCCGGGCCTGGCCCTCCGTCACTTCCCCGTCTATCGGCGGTCCCAAGGCGGCAAGGTTCATGATCAAGCGCCCGCCAACACGTGGGATTCTAGGGAACCCCTTCGGTGGGACCCCGGAGCGATGTTTCCCACGGTTCGTTGCGGATTGATTGACGAAATCGCGCCAGGGGTCCATCCATGGTCGTACTGAGAAATGAATAAAACATGTCTGATGCATGGGACGACTCTGGCTTGACCTTTGTCCTGAGGGGGTGAAGTACGGTTGGTTACCTTGGTCATCCACCTACCTTAATACCTGTACCTTGAGTAGCACTACCTGCGATAGAAGCAGGTAGTACCGTGCATACGAGCAGAAGACATTGACGCTGTCGTCATCGTCCCCATTGTCTTTTGACAGTATACGAGTACTCGTACACATAACGACCTCTCAGACCGGCAAATGCGAATTGAATGTCACAAGATCATCTTGGCGGCACGGAAGTTGGGATCGGCAATGAAAAAAAGTCCCCGTTTGCTGACCAAACGGACAGTTCGGGGTCAGACCTATGATTTTTGATCTCGGGCCCGGAATGACGGCTAAGGGTCTGCCGCTTTTTAGGCTCTGACAAGCTTGATGGATACCGGTTTCTTGGTGTAGTGAAACCTCGTGGCCATTCAAACTTAAAAGGCACAGTGAGGTACTGTTGATACTCCGTGCCTGTGAGCTGATACCTCTCGAATTTCGGCGAACCAAGTTCGGAGTATTTCCCCACGGGTCATTGTATCTTCCATACTTTTCGTAGGCACCTCCAATGTCACCTGAGAGTGTGGATTGGATCAAGCAAGTACCGGCACAGGATTCTGCTGTACCAGGGTCGCGTCCTCCAGGGAAACCCTTACCCGGTAGTCACGCGATCTCGCGATATTTCGCTGTATGGAGTACATATGAGACTTTCATAGGTAGTCGACAGCATGCCATCCAGCGGTATCATTTATCAAGCCCTGTCATGGCATTTTAGTTATAGATCCCTGGATCATCATTGGGTATGCTAATTGCCATCGTAAAAGATAGCGTGCCTCCTTCTCACCAGGTTCCCGGTTCCATCGATACGAGTTATGTGCCGGAAGTTTTATGAGCGTCATCTTATTTCTTAGAATGTGATCTGAATATGAAACAGACCCGGCTCTCGCTCATAACTACTGCATTACAACCCTGGAAAACTCAATACTGAGAACTGATGGCTCGAAAGTTGATTTCATGTATCCTGGCCAAGGCTCAGTGCATGTACACCTCAAACGCAATATGACGCTGCTGCAATCGCTTATACCGGAACTCTAGGCCACATTCAGATTCACGAGATTGCCTGCACAGTGACGTTCTGTTTCGAGGCGTCAATACAATCAAGACGCCCGGCTTCTAGATTAAACACTGCCTTCATTTCGCTGTTGCCGATAAATGACGTCAAATCGCCCAGACTGGTGGGCTGATGGATATCCATTAATTATATGGGTATTCAGGGGCCGATGCAGCCGACTGGCTTTGATGTGCCGTGTACTCGTATGGCCTCTAGATCCCAATTGACCCTGCTCCAATGGCAATTGCATGTGGATCGATTCATCGTAAGCACTGCTGTCCGCTAGAATCGTTGTCGTATGCCAATGACATCTAGGTATCTCATAGCCCTGGACTTTGGGAAGTGCCAGACTCACTGATATACTCAACTACTACTTTGCAAAGACACTTGTACATAGAATCCCCGATCAATGAGGATTTACATCCTAAACGAGCTGAAGCCATTCATGGTAAGACAATCGTACATTTTCACATGCCCGAATCTTCCGCTCATTGCTCAGCTCAGCCAGCATCTCGTGGCAAAAAAAAAAATACTGTGGCACCAATGGAACCTCTGCTGTCGGCAGGATCTCGCATCGTTATGCCCGCGCCAGATCCACCCTGATATTAGTGGATATTTGGCGGGCGAGATTCGGTAGATGGGATCTACAAAGAGGCAAACTTCAGTCGACACTTCAGCCCGGACGCGTTGATGCATCACATGCGTCTCGTCTCTGAAGGATCGAAATCGCGCTCTACTCAATGGTAGCTGAACTGACTCGAGTGGTGTTCTGGTAATTGACCTTACGATGACAGCTGAAAAGTAGCGAGGAATGACTAGGAGCAGCTGCTCCGTCGTGTGAATCGCCTTAACTTACCGAGGTTGCTGAAATGTCTCTGCTCTAATAGCTGTGGGTTGGCCTCCATCCCAACGTGCTCCTCATTCAAACAGACAGACATGTGGTGACACCTCCTCCAGATGCCCTCAAGTGGCTCACCCAGCTTTCCATCACAGGCTGCATAGCAAATTCCGCAACTCAAGCAAAGAGCAGCTCAACGAGTCGTCTCTGGGAAGAAGGAAGGGCCATTCCCCGCTTGCTCAAATGCCAACCCCGCCAAATGTATTCCCAGATGATCAAATCACACACCAGCAATCTCATCTCATCTTAGTCGACACACACAAGAAAGCGGCTGGTGGCAGCAGGGCGGAGCCTGAACGGTAACATCGTCTCTTGCAAGCTGCGTCTCTAACCAACCCTGTTGCGCTGGGGCTTCTCCACCTCCCGCGTATACAACATGTCTGGAACTTGGGGGATGCGACCTGAACGGAACGCCCTGTTGGGAGCCGCGCAGAAAGGGATTCCGAGGAGAGGGGGGGGGAAGCATTTGCCACTCTTGTTTTGTTTCACCTTGTCTGGTCCGTCTCGGGCCTTGAAGAGAAGAACCCCCCTTGCTTTGATACGTTGCGGATGGAGAAGAATAGTAGCTGGACTACGATAGGTTGTTTGAGGGGAGAGATCCAATATGTTTTCCCCCTCAGATGGCCTAGATCTACCAAGCATGGCATTGGCCTCACGTTAGGGCCGTCTTACCCCAACCTCAACTCAACCTCGCGGGTGCACGCGCACCTTTGACACGGCACTCGAGCGGCCGAATGATTGGACACCGAAGCGGTCTAAATTAAAGCAAGAAAAACGGTGGGCTAAAATGCTGGGGTAAGAAAAGTAAAAAATGAGGAAAAGAAGAAAAGGGAAACCTCAATGCCGATCTTGTGTCTATTCCGCGTACTGAAGAGACATCCAACGGCTTTTCTATTTTGATAGACTGCCATCGGAGCGTCGTATTGCATCTGCCCTTTTTTTTTGTATTTTCGCCGCGACATGCTGCTCGCTTATTTCGTGACTGGGGGCCCTTTTCCGCTGTGACTCTGGTGAGTGAAGCTGTGATGGATTGTAAAGAAGCGCGACTTTTCTGGCGTTTGTCCTTTTTCCAACAGCCGCTATCATATGCAAACAATCCTCACAAGACCAAGATCCTACATGAGAGCATCAAACTAGGTAGAACAAACAAATCAGGTAGTAAACAAGCAAGCGAAAAGCAAGGAAAAAGGCCCCTGCACCCGTCAAGTGACCGCAAGCCACCTCCGCAAATTCGCTCGTCCTGTCCTTGCTCTAACTCGTACATACATGCTATGCTGTAAGCCCGTCAACCTTACCTTACAGGTTGGATTCCCCATTTCCCGCCGCTCGCCCGCCAATTGGACGACCGACAACCCCCCTTGGCATCATGACACAGGCGCTGCATCTGCTAACCTGACTTATGTAGCTGGGTGAGCCGATTTGCCAGAAGGCCGAAAGCCTGCCCAATCGTGCATGATGGGCTGGAGTTTTTTTCGCTGCCTTGGTTCGGAACGCCCGTCTTGCGACGTTCCCTCGTGATCGCGTGCCTTTTTGTGGGCAGACGAAGCATCAGAGACGGGTTTTATTTCTCGCTCGCTCTCCCTCTTTTCATTCATCTTCTTCCCTTTTTTGCTAGACACGATTTTGACACTGAATTGAAAAGGCCATTGTCTTGCTCTTGCTTTTACTTTTGCTTTTTTTGGGTTGCTTGCTTGTTCGCATCGTATACCCGCATTTGGCTTTCCCCAGACAAATCTGATCCGATCCTGCTGCCGAGGAATACATAGCTTCAGTTCTTCGGCTTCCTACACTTTCCCACCCGTATTTTCCTCCTCCAGACCCGCCCCAATCCCCATCGTCCGGCTGCATGAACTTTCCAAGGGGTCGCGAGCAAGGAGCTTCTGAAAAACCTGTGTCAGTCAAGGTGGTTATAAAACCGAGTATGTGTGTCTCCAATTTTGGAACCCGCCCCGTTGCTACCATAACACCACACCACACATAACGCCCGGCATTTATATTTAGTGCTTCGCCCATTCCACTCCTACTTCTAGATTTACCCTTTCCATTCCCCTGTTGCTGATCGTCTTCTTCTTCTTTCTTCTTCTCTCTACTATAGGCTTTCTTGTCCCTTACTAGCTTCTTGTGCCGGGTTTTGCTCTTATACGAATCAACCTGGCCTGGGGCAGTAAGCTTACTCGCGAGAATTCATCCTTGCGTTTTGCCCGAGTAGTACTGTATTGTATTGCCACAAAACTCTCTTACCGAAACGGTTTAAAAATACCCAAAAACGTCTTGTTAAATGCGGCTCCAGCAGCTGCATATCCATACGAGTAGCAGCAATACCGGTGCTGCTCAAACTTCTCGCCAAAAACCACCACACGCAAGCGCGCCCTCCTTCGCTATGTTCTACGAGACCCTCTACGCCCATGATGCCAAAATGGCAGCTCACCAGCCCATGCCGCACAGAGCCGCCGCAAAGGCCTCTTCGCGCAACAATCATGCCTCGAAGCCGCAGTCGCAGCAGCGTCTCAAGGCACTGGATGCAGATGACCTGACTAGGAGGCTGTACGTCGTGCTGGCCGAGCAAAAGGCCCAAGCCGAGAGGAAGAAGCGCGCAAGGGCAGCCGTCGAGGCAGAACGACAAGCAAACGCCGCGGCCGTGGCACGGAACGCCAACGTCTTGCACCCCGGCCAGCACGGGATCCCATTGGGCCCAACGGTTGCGTCTACGCAGATACACAAGAGGGAGGCCACGGCGGCCAAATCACATGTCAGAAATGCTGCACCTCGAGATTCAAACGAATATCCGCCCAAGGCAGAGAAGCTGCACAAGGCCGGCATGAAAAATTCTACCTCGTCATCTAGTAATAGGAATTCGGAGGATGCGCCGCCGCCATCAAACTACCGTCATGTCCCGCAGGTTGCTGCTTCGCAGTTTGCCCGCACCACAACCACCGAGACGGTGACGGAGAAGCATCTCGTCCACAAGCTGTCCAGGCAGGCCGTCAAGTTTCACATGCAAGGCCCCAATGCAATGGTGGCGACGGACCTCCCGCCATCCGAGCAGAGCAAGGCACTCCGAAGGGTGCAGAGCATGAGAGAGAGGCAGTATGAGCGGAACCAATTCCAGCACACCCACTCACTCGCCGCCACGGCCGAGGCAGACGAGAGACCCGCGTCCACCGCTCCTCACACATTCCAAGAATATCTCAAATCTAAAAGTCTAGACCCCCTTGACGAAACGAACAAGGAAACGCGGAGGAGAAGTATGGGTGCTCTCATCGGCATGATGATGCCGGCGGATGCCGAAACCGCGGAGAGGTCCATGTCTTCGCTGGACAATCAGTCTGACACCGTGCCGGTCAACCCCGACGAGCACCGCGTGGATTGGACTCAAAGCGATGAAGCCGCAATTCTGCTGCAACAGAGGCAGCAGCAACAACCACCACCACCACAACCTCAACCTCAACCTCAACCTCAACAGCAGCCGCAAAAGAGCGCCGCCGGCCACGGCGTTTTGCGCAAAGCCGAATCAAAATGGGCCCTGCGGACAAAGCTCGGGAGTTTCAGCAAGAAAGGCGACAAGCTCTCCTCGCCAACCGAGGAGAAAGACACCGAGCCCCTCACCGAGACACCAAAGTCTCCCACGACGAAGACAGGAGGGCTCTTTGCGCGATTCAAGCGTTAGCCAAATGCCAAATAACGAATTATGCCCGACATGATGGGGGCGAACCAACACGTACCTTGGATGATCTGATGGGATGACTTAACGATGAGGATGATGTAATGCATAATATAGGGAAAGGGGGAATTTATACATCGATTTTTAGGAGGGATGATGAGCCATCGTGAGAAAGGAGGTAGGGGAAGCGAGCCAGTATATGCTGCGGCAAAGTCTTATCGTGAACCATTATTATACCCCAAAAGCCTTAGAGGCCGTCCAGGCCTGTAGTCGTCAAGTTTTCTTTCTTTCTTCGTATTTTCGCTCTCCCTCTCCAGTAGCTCATCCGTGACGCCTATCTTCAGCAAGTAGACGCTCGATAAGAGCCGTATCTTGTTCAGCAACCTGTCGCTGCACAAACGCAGCGGCGTTGTTCTGCTCGCTCGTCTCGTTCATGATGTGCAGTATCAGCTCAGTGTACTCCCGGATCGCCTCGCCGTCTTCACCACTCGCTTTCCGCGCCCTTCGCAAAGCCGCCTTTCCATTCTTGATGCCAATATCGTGATTCCATGTGCCCTTGCCGCTGTTGGCCGGAAGGGCCTTCATGAGGGAAGCAGGTATAGCCTTGGTGGCAGCATCTGGGGCTTCCACCGGAGGCTGAGTCGCGGCGTGGATCTCGAGGAGCTGGTTTGGGAGGTTTGGATACTTGTTGAAGAGGAGCTGGAGCTTGTCCGAAGTCGCGAGGGCGCTGAAGGGGTTCGTTGGGTCGATGGGGCCAGGCGGAGGCAAGTTTGCGCTCGCCGTTTGCGGCTTGCTTGAGGCTAGGCTTGTCGGTTTGGGCTCTTCTTTCGGAGGGTCTGGCGGATGGTTTTGTTGGTGGGCTTTGCTACATGGGACAGAGCAGCTGGAACAGTAGTTAGTATTAGANNNTAGGTAGCTGCCGCCATCATCCCCATTTGCTTCTTTGTCTTTTGCGACATGGCCACGATGGTTGAGGGATGTGAAACGTACTAAGGANAGACGGCATCGCGAGCATTTGTATTTGCCAGGATTGGTTTCGCAGACGCCGCACATGAGTGCGTTTGTCTTTTGTGCGGACGGTTCCTGGGATGATGCCATCTCGCTACTATTGCTCTGGTGATGCTGATTTGCGACTGCTCTCGCGTCAGATACGTGCGTCTGCTGGTTGTTGAAGCTATTCCCGCCAACAGCAGCAGCCTTGTTCGAGGGAGCAGAAGAAGTAGAGGTCTTGTCAGCCTCGCCGCGAGCCTCTGACGCCATTGCTTTGGATTGACAGGTTGTCGCAGCAGGGTTAATTTTTTCTTCTCTTTGACAAGCGCGTCGTTTGCGCAGAGTGAGAACGTCGAAATTTAGCGCCCCGCCAACCCGAACTTTTTTTCAAGCTTCAAGGTTCTTTTTCGCAAGCCAAGCCTTTCTCATTGGATGTCGAAAGTATCAAAGTACTTCACTCGCACGGCACACACTTCAGATGATTACTGTACTTTGCACGACTACAGGGGATCCTGGCCCGAAGAACATGTTCACCAGGGCGAAAATTTTGGTGGCCGTGCACCCTGGAAGTGAATGCAAGTCAGACAGCATGCGAGCGATGCCATTGGTGCAGTTGCGTCATGACAGACGGCGCTGAATCTTGCTAGCTGCTGGCAGTTCTGCAAATGAGCGTCTTCAGGCTGCCCCTTTTCGGAGCATTGAGCTAATACGACCTGTACATGGGAATACATGTTGACATGTTGACATGAACTGCCATGTGGCGACAGCGAGTTCAAGTTTTGCTGATTTGTGCTTGCTCTCAATTGGCCGCGGGATGAAGACAAGACGGCATGGGTTCGTTCTACATACTTGCACTTGTTGCAAGCGTGCATTTTACCATTATGATGGTCCGCATTGTTCGTCAATGCGAGCTTGCTTAGATGGACGCCACTTGGACGCCTCTGGCCAAACACCTCAATGCTAGGCACAAAGTCTGTGGTAGCCGGGCTCCAAGGGAAGAACTGAGACGAATAGTGATTGCTCTGGTGTTACCCATCATGTCTTGCCATGATTGTCACTTTGCGCATCTGGACCGACAGCCATGTCGTCTGGCTTGACTCGTAGCGATATCCCGTAGGGCTACAATGCCACGCCAAAGGATTAAGCTCCAGCTGGTAAGTCTTTAGACCTGGATATTCTGGAGATGTACTCTTGGTAGCCTCAATAGCCTCGACTTGACGGCACAGTGCAGAGGAGCGGGGGCGGCCTGTCCAAGACGCCACCGAATCACCACATGACGGCCATTGAGTGCCTTCGCAAACAAATGTCATTGCCGCGTGGACATTGCCCGGAGAGAGCGTGCGTTGCCCCAGAGGCTGATGCAAATCATGCAACCGGCATTGCTTATCCCCATCCTTTTCAATATCTGGGGCAGAAGCTCGGCAGAAGACTTTTGACATCTTGGTACCGCCGGTTCCTTTGGCTCGATGCTGAAAGATACTGCGCCAATTGGAGAAGCTGTCGAGGGCAATTGGAGCTGCGGCCGCAAATTGGAGCTTCGTAGCAGCCCGGCTATTATGCATAGCTGCAAGAGTCTCCATCCCCTGCCGCAAAAGGCGTCGCGTGACGCCGTTTCAGCTGCTCGTATGGTACGAGTACCTTGGTCTCTTGGAGCTCTCACCGGCCGAAGGCTTGCAACGCGCCTGATGGTGGCCGAAGCGAATGAGAGGTGCCCGCCGCTATGCCATGCTAGCCCGTCAAGCTTTGGAGCGGAGGGAGAGAGGCTAAGGTAGCTAGCAATTAGCATCTTGAACGACGCCAATCTCGATGCCTGCCAGCCAAGAGGCAGTTGGAGCAGGCCAGGTGACTTGCGATAACTCAAGGCGGGGTTCTGGAACCAGGCGAATTGCGGGGTGGCGATCCCTCGATGTCTGGTCGAAAACTGGGGTTCCATCACCTCTTGTCATCTTCTCTCGTGTCTTGTCTGCATCTCTCTGCATGCGGCACGGCGCCAGTAGGTACTTGGTATAGTGCTTCGTAAAGCGTAAAATGTCAGTGGTTGGAGAGAGAGAGGACGAGGCAGAGCTGTCCGCAACCAGCAACGGCCAATTCCAACAGTCAAAGGTCGGTGCCCAAGGAAACAGAAAACACTTCCTTCTGTCCTCTTCCCCTCTCTTCTTTCCCCTCTCCTCTCTTATTCTCCACGTCCCCATCATACGTGGACTTCATTCTCCGTACCGTATCCAACTCAAAACCCATCTTGACTGACGGTGGCTGCTGAGCTAAGGTGGCGAGGCTTACAGGGCCCCGCGATGGTTGTCTTGTTTGTCTGCACCAAGTCTAGGCCATCTTTAAGCGCTCTTGTGCCGTCGCCGTGGTGCCCAAGATTTCCTGATGGCGTCTCGCCAGCGTGAAGATGATCGTCGATGGATATTTCAGGTTGGATTTAGTTTTGGCCCTTGGCTGTTAGGGCACAATTCCAGCCGCACCTCCAAAGTTTCTGCCCGCCCCTCCAGAGGGAAGTTGGGAAGGTCGAGTGCCGGGATTGACCTGTAGGGTCGGGTACTAATTCATACAGTACGGAGTACAAGTACGGGACTCTACAAGCAGGACTAAGCGGCCAGGATCCTCTCGCCGGTCCAAGAGCACGCAGGCACGGGCAGACCAGGCACGAAATGTACCTGCGGGTACTGGTGCTATTCCCACTAATGCAGGTCGCTGGCAGGGGCCGGAAAATCACCAGATTGGCTCTCCGGCAACTGTTGCTGTGTCCATGTCAAGGTATAGATGAAATTGATATACGTGAGAGCAAGACGTATTGGAGCCAGGTATATATAGCAGAAGAGATGGCTATCTTGTATTGATGAATACCTGTCAATTAATTACCATAGTCAGTCATTTGGCAGAATAGTCTTGTGTTGTGTGTTGTCGACATCCTCTACCAATACTATCAAGCAGGAGGATTCAGGAGCCGAGACAGGGACCTCATGGACTGCATGTGCCATGCTCCAACCAAGCGGGAGTGGCAGGGAGTCAATAGATGCAGAAAAGAGACGGGAAAAGTTGCGCAAACAAAGTGCCAATACTCTCGTACGTCGTTGTGAGTCAATGGCGCTGGCACGTCGGGATTGGAAATAGTCACGACAGTCGATCAATCGTACGAGTGCCGCGCCGATTATCTTCAGTATAAGGTTATCCTGCTTTTAGTCTTTTAGCTTTGGTTCGGATGCTATCAGGTCCTTTCTTGTATTACATGAGTTTTCTGGCTGGCAGCATGTTTAAATCTCAGATCCGATAGACCATTTTATTCAATTGCATCCGTATGGACAGCTTCTGGCAGGGGGCAGAGAAACTCCGCTCTTCAATTATCCAATTATCATAGGGGTAAACCACCGACTCCGTAATGGTAAAATGCAGCAAATTGGGTTAAGAAAATTTCTTTCCCAAGCTGGCACCGAGTCTTACACATGCTCCGTACCTTGTCGTGTCTGTCTTGGCTCTGCACCCTCAGAGAAAACCCCCGTCTGTTCCTGGGGCGAGGTTCAGGTAGTAGCTAGAGCCACGACTTAAAATAACCGCAAGGCGAGAGTCGCATTGCCCTAATAGGCTATAGTGGCAGCTTCAGGTTACCTAGATGTTACTGCTTGTCCCCATCAGCAGTCGGGGATGCCGGCGTCAGGCGGGCGGCATCGGTGATGCGAACTAGGATCGATCATGGCCAAAGCAGCAGCTCGCAGAGGCAACCTGAAAAGGGCATTCCGAAAGGAAAAAAACAGCGTCTACGGAGGACAACAGAAGAGCACATCGCCACCCTTGCGCTTGATATACGAAATGTACGTGGTGATATTGGTTAAATGTCGATCTTGTAACTCTGCATGTACATGTCGCTGGTCCCGTGCTCATGCCATGGGCGAATCGACTTACATGTACTTACATCCGATGCGGTGATACAATCGCCATGGCCCTCTTTTTTCCTTTCCCATGAGGGCACTTGCGGATGCTCCCCACTTTGCACCAGCATCCAAAACCTGAGCCAGGGGGAGCCTTGGCCGCAGAAGCTTGCAATATTGGCATCAGATGGAGCCCGAGTACTCCATACAGACGAGAAGCGAGAGTTAACGGGCAAGCGACTTGTAACAGGTACGAGTACGATACATGTCTGTACCTATGGAGCATCGGCGTTTAGATTCCTGGTAGGGAAATTGACATGCAGCACGAATCTCACAAGCGAAGGAAAAATAGAAGGACGCCTTGTGCATGCGAGAACACGATGGATATTACATATCAACCAGCTTTCGACATGGAATCACAGGCTCTGGTGGTGTCACGTTGTGCAGGTGTCCATCAGAGCTATGCTCGGCACTTGAATCCTCTCCAAAAGCCGGACACAAAAACAAAAGGAAGTGAAAAACACTCGTCGTCCTCTTGTCTATGTAACAGGCTGGATCACAATCACACCACATGCACGACATCCCGCAGCTCGTCTCCTCACTGTGAGATGCAAACTAACGCCTGGGCACTCCCCTTTCTCCCCAATTCAATGCAGCGCCCATTCAGCTTTTGTGCAGGCCCGGTTCCACGGCCACCTCGGGCCGCCACCTGGTCCAACCCACATCGACTGCCCTAGGCCCCATCGTCATCTCAAGAGGGCCTTGGCTGGGCAGCATGAGGTGCCGAAATGCTGCGAGGGGAAAAGAGCCTGAGCAGTGCCGAAGTTCTCGATTGGCGTGTGAGGTGAGCCTTGCTTCGCCCGTCTGCTCGGCCTCAATGGTTCACTTGGTGGCCTCTTTTCTTTGCTCGCCTGCTGGCACCACCTCCATCATCCGACAAAAGAGCTGCGGGTGCTTTGTGCCAGAGCCCTCCAACCCCATGATGAATCCACCACCCATCCATCCACTTCACTTCCCCCTGTTAGCTCTCTCCGACTCGCTTCTTTCTGTACCAGAGGTGTTAGCGCTGCAAGACTCACAACGGAGAGGGGTGAATGCAAAAGGCAGAGGAGTAGAGGAAAGGTGGGAAAAGCATAATTGCGGCGCCATCTCCTCGCTGCAAGCCTCTTGCGGACGCCATCGTCGGCCGTCGTCGAGCTTCTCCATGTTGTGAGACGACTTTTGCAATTACATGCTTCCCCTCTCTTGGTCTCTTGGGAGCATCTCCACTTCTCCCAGCGACGGCCAGCCTATCCGGATCGCCTAGCCCGGTATCTGCTTTTAGTTCACACGGTATGGCCAAGTACTCCGTGGGCGCTGTTGGAGTTGCTGGAGTCAATGCCTCTGAAATTAACCTCCAGCTTGTGGTAGCGGTATCCGTCTCGACTCAGAGCTGAGAGGAGCCGGACAACTTTGCGTCTTTGTACATGTCAAGTGGCCCTGGTACAGCCAAGTACCAGCCTGCTTTATGCTCTCAATCTCTCTCTTTCAATCTCCTCTCTTTCTCTTTGCTGCTCCACGGCTTGCGTTCTTTGTATAAGACAGACAAACGAAGAGAACAAGCAGCATCTGCTCGAACATCCTTACAAGAGTACGGAGTAAATAGGTAATAAATACCTAGGTATACGAGTAGTAATGGCATGGCATGGCAAAACTTTCACACAACCCATGCAGCCCACCCCATCAAATCTCATCAAATTCTTGCTCCTGGCTCCCTGCATCTGCCGCAATTCAATTCCCCTTGTGCAGCAATTGCTACGGTACCTGGCAGTTCGTACTTGTTCCAGCGCGTGCCCCGTGCGTTTGGCGGCATCCAGGGGCCCCCTTAGCGCTCAAGCCCCCAGTGGCCGCTATGCAGCAGCGCTCTGCAGTGCTGCGACCCTCCTCTCCCCCAAACGGTCAAGACGGTCTCTAGCAAAAGTTAGACCTGCAGAGGTACTTCGGGGTACTCCGGACCCCATAAAGTTACAGCGGCCGTCCTCGTCCACGCCACTGACTGCTGGGGGAACTTCGTCTCTCCACCGGTTGAAAACGTCGACGCTTGCGCCGGCTTCTGTCGCGAAGCTCTTGACCTTCCCCCACCTGCTCTACTTCTACTGTACAAACCGCGACGCCTTCAGAGCTCAAGTGACTTGGACTTTTCTACCTTTTGCCGCATCCTGAAACTTGTTCCCTTTCAACCCTTTCAACTCTTCATCCTCGACCCGCCACGAGAATCGCCATCCCCTCGATTGCTCGTTCGTGCTCGTGCTCGATCCTTTGTCTCTCGCCTGCAGAGGAGCTCACAAAGTACAGTCAAGACAGACAGCTTTGCGCTGGCGTCGTGCGTTGTCAGCCGTCGCTGCGCTTGGATTGGCGAGTCCCGGGGCCTCTAGCAAGAGAATCATGGGCCTCGACTGGCACAAGGCGCTTCTCCAGCTCTAGCAACGCAACACCATTGCCTCCCCTTCATCTGCCGTTCGCTCGCCATTTCCAGCGGCTGCGGATGCGTGCAAGGCCGGAGCACATCTCGCCTGGTTCCCTCCTTACAGCCACAACCACAATCCCTGCCTCCCATCGTCTCACGCTCTTGTCTCTTCAAGGTTCTCTCTTGTCTTGTCTCGTCTCTCTTTCGGGTTCTGTTCTGGTTTAGACGCGCCGGCTTAGAAGTTGCTATACCCTCGGATATTGTCCCTCTTCCTCCCGCTTCCTCGCCTTCTTTTTAATCAATCGACCGCCCAACCGTCACTGCGGCACCCAACCAGAACCACCAACTGCCGCGACACCACCGACGCACGGCAGTCTTTCGCCACCAGAAAACCCTTCATCGGCCTGTCGCGTCCCATCCAGTCGATCTCGTCCTCGTCACCTCTTTTTTCCACCTTTTAGAGCTTCTTTTTTCCATTTGATTCCCCACATAGACCGTACCTGACTTTGTTACTGGTGAGTGGAATCTCCTTTGAGCCTCAGCTGGCATCGAACCAGTCCCAACGCCCCCCGCAACTCTACGCACCTGCGGCAACCTAAGCGGCTGCAAAGACACTTCGTCGCTCAGATCGGAACCGTCCATGAGGCGAACGGCCCCGTCATTGCGCGCGCCTCTTCTTTTGCATCTGCTGGGCTGCCCGAATTACATCATTCGCCGAGATTCGGGTGCTGTAGTCGTTCGAGACATCTCGCCATGCTTGCATGGGTTGGGCTTATCTGTGTTTTGGATTGATGCGCTAACAACCCGGCAGTTTACTTTCTTCTTTTTCGAATTTCTTCTTCAAGAGCCATCCGTATACTAAACTCGCAATCCTTCGTTCCGACGTCCTCCCTCTCGGGTCTACATTCTCTTGGTTGGCATTTTTTGCCCAGAAGACCTCACGTGCTGAACCACTTCGGCTGATACCCCGACTCTTTCCGCTCTACATCGCCATCTGGGCATTGGACTGTCTTCCATCAATATCGGTATCCTGCATTCTTTACCTTTGGAGAAGAAATAAGCACTCGCAAAAAGCAAGTCTTGGTACTTGGTCGAAATACTCGAAATCAGGCCTGTCGAACAGTATTGCCTTTTCCAATCGATCATGAGTTCAAGCTCAATCAAGAACGGATCATCGTCGAGGTTGACCCAGGCGCCATCCAACCAGTCTCTGCTACTGGAGAAGGTGAATGCTAGGACATCGACCCCAGATTCCGAAGCGCTAGCAAGCTCCGAAGACGAAGGCGATCACCGCCACGAAGCATCTCAATCCCTTGCGCAGCCCGTGAAGCCTGTTCGCCGGGCCTCTTGGTTGAACGATACATCTGCACCTCTCAGCCGACCTCGGAAGGGATCATTTGCGAGCAATTCAATGTCTCCCACCACATCACACCCCAGCACCCCATCCATCGAAACTGGGGCGAGTGGTTGGGGATCCCATTCTACTTCTTCCGTCATGGCCCGCGCCCCGGGCTCAAACTTCCCCTGGGGGACTGGCATCTGGAATAACGATCGGAAAGATCCTCCGGCAAGGCTCAGTGAAGTTCTTCCATCTCCCACTTCGACAGTCCCTCCTGGGGCAGGAAACAACTCCTTCTTTGGCCCAGATCCTTCTGGCCTAACCCCAACTTCCTCTGCAGCTCGCGAACCGGGCACCAACTCGCAGATCCCCTTTCCCATTCCGCTGCACCCTACACCAAAGACTTACCGTTCGCAGTCGTATTCTGCTGGACAATTGGATCCCGAGACGTCACCCGGCTCTGGCATGAGCTCTTCCACCGTCATTGGCCGAGCCCGCTATCCTACTCTCCAACACCGACCATCACGGCCTAGCATGCTGAGTGAGATGGCGAGTGATGGAACCATGCTTGGAAAAGTCAAGGAGGTGGAAGACGATGACGACGAGAACTCCTCTGAATCGCTTCAAGGCTCGTTCCATCAGAGTGCCGAGTCCAAGACTATCGAAATGCTTGCGCGAGAGAATGCCATGCTCAGACAGCAACAACAACAGCAGCAGCAGCAACAGCAGCAGCAACAGCAGCAACAACAGCAGCAGCAACAGCAGCAGCAATACGGTTCCAGAATTCGACAACGTGGCGCTCCCGGATCCTACCATGGCAATGGATACCCTCTTCGCGAGTATGTTCCCGAGGAGGGAGAATATGCCATCGATGAGCTCGACGAAACGAATGACGGCGAAGCCATGGCCAGACGAGCCACTGATAGGAGAATGAGCGAGTTTGGTACCACCGGACCATATCGCGGCCCTATGGGTTTTGAGCAACGCAAAGAAATGCCCTCCTTAAAAAAGGCACTCTGGTCCAGCTCCCCGAGCTTCTTTGCAAACGACTTTTCTCAGAGCAGACGCCACTCCTTCGCCAACATGCCCACACGACAGGGCTCCATCAGCTCACTTGCCGATTCTGTGGCTACGTTGGAGGCACCTAATCCTGATAATCAGCTCAACCAGGGGTACCCATCACCATTAGGATATTCAGACAACGCAGCTTTTGGAAGCTCAAGCAACGGTGAGTCTCGAGCCGAGGCACTTAATCGGGGTTACCATATTGATAATCTTCTTGCAGCCAATTTCTTCCCCGGAAGCAGCAACATGGCAGGCTCTATTCCCTCGGCATTTGGCAACCCGTACATGTCCCAGTATGGAATGCACAACCAATTTGCGAATCGGCCACCGTCCCCTCATCGTAGCGTGTATAGTGTGGGCCAGCCAAGACACAATCAGCTTCTGCATGTCGTCCTATTCAAGTGTGCCAGGGCAGACGTGTTTTACATCCAGGAAGGAACTGGACTCACCGTCAAGCCTGGCGACTTGGTCATTGTAGAGGCCGATCGAGGCACTGACCTGGGAACCGTTGCACGCGACAATGTCGATTGGCAGACGGCCAAGGAGCTCAAGGAGCATTACGCAGAGGAGCAATACAAGTGGTTGATGATGTATTCCCAAAACGCAGCTGCTGCGCAGGAAGGCTCTGGTGCCGGCCTCTTGGCTTCGTCGAATGGCCTCCAGGGCAGCGCCATTGGCGGCATGGGACCGCCAAATCAGCACCACATGCAGGAGCCAAGCGCCGGTGAGCTGCGCCCAAAGCTCATCAAGCGGCTTGCTCAGAACCACGAGATCCATTCTCTGCGGGATAAAGAAGGCCAAGAGGCCAAGGCAAAGAGAGTGTGCATGCAAAAGGTGAAGGAGCATGGTCTTAACATGGAAATTCTCGACGCTGAATTCCAAATGTGAGTTGCACTATGTTTTATGGTGTTGAAAACATGTAAACTGACTGAAATCACTAGGGACTGGAAGAAGTTGACCTTTTACTACTTTGCCGATTCTTACATTAATTTCAACTCGCTTGTCACGGACCTCTTCAAGATTTACAAGACTCGCATCTGGATGTCTGCCATCAACCCGGCCTCATTTGCTAGTCCCACCCTGGGAATCCAGGCTCCTAGCGGAGTTGGACCAGGCGCCGTTGGCGTTGGCCGTGGTGCAAATGCAAACGAGCGTCGCCAGAATCCAGTCTCGCAACAGGAACAGCAATCCCAGGTCTTTGCAGGCGCCGCCGCGCAAGGTCGGGGAATGCGATCTGGCTATGCTCAGCCTCAGCTGGCTGCGGATAGGCAGGCCCCTTCGGCCACCGGATTCCCGCCTTCCAACTACGCATATGGCTCTGCCGGTGCCTTTGGAAACGCGCGAATGAATGGCGGTGCCTACACCTTGGGCATCAACCAGGGCATTGATCCCTTTGCCAGCGCCGGATTCCCTCAGTCGGGTGATCTGCAATCGATCCGCCAACGATTTCCCACCTCTCAAACCATGCCGTCTCCTGGGCCGCACTCCCAAGGCGTGACTGCAATCTCACCCTCCAACGAATGGACCGCTAGCTTCCAAGGTCTTTCGCTCAACACTCACTAAATCCAGGACGGCAGAAATTGGACGAATTATAGCATGATTAGACTACAACACTCGCTTTCTTATTTTTTGGGCGCCTCGATTGCTACACTTTTAAAGGATATTGAACGATAATGAAAGAACAAAAGAAGACAAAATATTTCTTTTCGCAGTATGCCTATCATCAGTTTTACTCTATTTTATTTTTTTCGCCATCCGGCGGCGGCGGTGGCCATTTTGAAGACCACACGGGCGACACCGAGTTCGTGCTGGAAAGGAGCCTCAGTGCAAGGCTCCTCTCGACCGTCATTACCTCTTGAACATCTTTTTTGCTATATACACACATATATATACATATTATCCCTCTACGACTCTGGTACGGATTACGGGTTTGGCTACTGGACATGCGAGATCGAAGAATGGAGAATGGGTATGGTTTTGCTTTCGCTTCCATCGGCTGAGAATATAGACAGAGAGACCTGAGTTAACGCATGCATGCTGTAACTAATACACAATCAAAAAAGGGAAACGGATTGGGTATGGCTAATGTCATGTACGACAAGAAACTTGTTGATTTTTGTTTTTGTTTCTTTTTTTCTTGATGCTTTTTTTCTTCTCTTTTTTGTCGCTCTCTCTCGACAAATATTATTCTATTTTTATTAGTATTTTTACTTTTATTCTACAGAATCTGGACTGCATTAGTACTTGTTTGTATTTTGGGTTTGGGAAATTGTACGTTTGAGACAAAAATATGATTTGTTTTTGAGACTAAATTGACGATTGAGGGCATATATATTGTTATTATTACTTCTTCTCATGGCTCTTGGAATGACCACGTGCATGATTCACTGCTGCTTTTGAGAGCCTGGTTACAGAGAGGCACCTAGGCAGGCTTCCAGGATGTACTCAAGGCGGATGATTCACTTCACCACCACCTCTTCTCTTTTTCTACATGATACTATAATTATGAAGGTATTTTTTAGGAGATTGTTTCGCTTTTTGGACGACGAATAAAAATGCACAGATGTACTGTAGAAAGTACATCGTCATGTGGTTTCCTCAGGCGGGCATTCTTCAACAAGAGGAAGGAGCGACGTCGGTGTTCAACGACTTCTGCGTTTCAATCCTGCAGCAGCATTTTCTTCTCTTTTTGCCGAATCTCGTCTTTCTATCAAGTCACTAGGAAGATTCAGTCTCCAGCATATTGAGCGGTAACTCTTTGGTCTTTATTATTGTGCATTTCTTGCTTTCTTCGTACTTGAGATGCCTGCGAAGACAAGAAAAAGAAAGGCGTCTGAAGAAGGTATGTGGCCAGGAGTGGGCTTGTGTGATTTAGTGTTGCAAGTATGGCTGACTTTGATGCCTTTAGAGGAGGGTGAAGCTGAAGATGTTCTTCAGCCGTTGAAGAAAACAGGTCGTACTACTCAGAGGAAGCCTAGAGCAGGGCCCAAGTAAGAGGGTCGCTTGGCATGATATGTTCGAGATGGTTTGGTATTAATTGGTGCGAGCAGTAATCGGGCCGCCAATAATACTTCAAACAAGTCAAAGTTGGCTTCGTCTTCTGCGAAGAGTGCAAAGACTGAGATTCGTCGAAATGCGGATAGCTTGCTCCATATGATCGAAGACCAGTACAACAACGCCCAGTAGGTTTTCAGGAACACAAGTTTGAGCATCCTTTAATTCTAACGAAAAATGATATTCAATAGGTCTGGAATTTCTGGCAACAACTCGTTGTGCTCCAAGATTTCTGCCATTCTGCAAGATGATCTCGACACACAGAACGTTATACATCAAAAGTCGCTTGGTCGTATCAAAGCATTACAGCATACCCTAGATGAGTACGAAACGGCCAATCGAGATTCAATCAACGTCAGAAAGCCCACTGAAGGCGCCCAGTGGGAGCAAGATGCCAAAGATGTCACCAAGGTGGATAAAAAGGCAACGGATATTTTAATACAGACGCTCAATGGCTTGGTTATTTCTGGAGAGCACGCCAAGTCGCTTCGATCACCACCACGCTCTGGTGATGATATCGAACAGGCCGCTTGGCGGTGGATAGAAGGCGGAATTCCACCCGCAGATGATACATGGGGATCGAGCGCACGAGAAACTTTGAAGGCTTTTGCGGGAGTTGCAAAGCTTCTTTTGTGATCTAAATCATTTGGACTCTAGGCGCATTTACATGCTATGTCTGGTGATTCGCTGCGACAGTTGGCAGCAAACGTTTACATAGAGAGACTGAGAATCTGATATGATTGGAAGCCCAGTATTACTGGGTACTCGATGGCTCCACACTCTCACCTTGCTAACCTTGCGGTGAATTTTCATGCTCACCTGGATGACTCAGCACTTTCCAGTAGCTTAATTTTCCATCAAAAAATGGGCACGAGGGCTCTGAGGGGCAAGTCCTATCACGCTAGCACTACAACAGGCCTAGCGCATCGCTTAACCCACAAACAGGCCCTTGAATTTTCAATGTCGTTTTCGGTTTTGCAGCCTCCTCCTCCGAAATTTTGACATCCTCTTGATCAACCTCCTTCAACTAACCCTCGGCAGGAAAATTTCTGACCTCAAGCCGGTTCGTCCTCTTCCCCATTCTCTCCCCTTGAGCAACATCAATTCTTTCGTCTTCAATTGAGGAAAAAGAAGAAGAAGAACCATTTTGCAAAAAAGCTAACATCGTCGTCGCCGCCGCCGCACAGCAAAAATGGGTGCCCTCAAGTATGTCGAAGAGCTCCAGAAGAAGAAGCAGTCCGACCTGGTCCGCTTCCTTCTCCGCGTGCGCTGCTGGGAAGTACGTTGCAACTCCGAATAGCTACACCCCGAGACGATGAAATATACGTTCTCTTTGTGGACTTGGGCGGGCTGGATTTTGAGGTCGAGGCAGTTTTGGGAAAGACTTCGTTGATGGGTCTAAAATTTTTCTCTACTCTCTCTTTCTGGCCGATCCCTTCTCCCGTCGTGGGATGGGGGATCTCGTGTTGAGATTTTTTCTTGGAATACAGAAAAAATCTTTGCACTGCTGGTTCTCGGTTTGCCTGTAAAACGGCAAAATTGAGATCACAGAAGAGAGACACCAAGAGAAAAATCTAGATTTCGTCTTTGTGATGTCCCCTTGCTGCCAACACCTTCACTTTCCCTCCCCTTGTCTTTGCTATACACTCGTTGAACATATGCTGAGAGTGCATCAATATAGNTACCGTCAATTGAACGTTATCCACCGCGCCTCTCGCCCTTCGCGCCCCGACAAGGCCCGCCGTCTCGGCTACAAGGCCAAGCAGGGCTACGTTATCTACCGCGTGCGTGTCCGCCGTGGTGGCCGCAAGCGCCCTGCCCCCAAGGGTGCCACCTATGGTACGTTTTCTCTCTTGAATTCTCTTCTTNNNCGACTTTTCGTTCTGACCGGAGACTGTGTGNNNTCAACAGGCAAGCCCACCAACCAGGGTATCAACCAGCTCAAGTACCAGCGCTCCCTCAAGGCCACCGCCGAGGAGCGTGTCGGCCGCCGCTGCGCCAACCTGCGCGTCCTCAACTCGTACTGGATCAACCAGGACTCCACCTACAAGTACTACGAGGTCATCCTGGTCGACCCCAGCCACAAGGCCATCCGCATCGACCCCCGCATCAACTGGATCGTCAACCCCGTCCACAAGCACCGCGAGGCCCGCGGCCTCACCGCCACCGGCAAGCGCTCCCGCGGCCTCAACAAGGGCCACCGCTACAACAAGACCACCGCCGGCCGCAGAAAGACCTGGAAGAGACACAACACCCTGTCCCTGTGGCGCTACAGGTAAACGCTCTCCTCCGCCGGAAAGCGGAAGAAGCGTTGATGACGGCCGAGGAGGAGGCGTCGTGGAAGTGTTCCTGGGTGTCCTGGGAGTGTTTCGCGCGAGTCCTCTGGTGTCTTCTTTGTTTGCGGCAGTTTCTTCTTGTTCGGAGTTATTTTGCTTGCAGAAAAGAATCGGCGTGTCTTAGGGGGAAGAGGGAGGTGATGAAAAAAAAGGCCCAAGAGATGCTTCTTTGGTAGTTTTTAAAATGGAAATGGCATGACACTTTCCGATAATAACTCGGAACTGCGATGATATCTCTTTATTTTCTTTTTCCTTATGTAGAAAGCAATTGTGACACTTTCACGTTATCATCCTTGTGTGCTTCCCCCTTTCTTAGCCATCAATCAGGTGCTTTTCGTATACTCATGATGCAATCAATCCATATCCTCTCTTTCAACATCGTAGCAAAGCACATAAATCACAGCCCACGATGAAAACCAAGATGAGAGAGGAAAAAATCACATTCAATCCCAAACCCCACGTCAAATTTGAAAAGAAAAAAGCAAACGAAGTCTTATCTCTAAGTACAGTTTCAGAAGCTCAGACCCAACCTTATAAGACCCCCCAAAGGCAATAAAAAGCCCAATGCCGCAGCTCCATCCAGAAAGCTGCTCAAGTCTTCCCCTTCAAATCAACCACAGTCAAAGCAACGAAGCTTCACCTGGTTCCGACTCAGTTTTGTCTGCTCTCCTCCCTCCCCTCCACATCATACAAGCAAGCACCGTAACCCGCAGATATTTTCGAAGAGATCAAAAATAGAAAACACGCAATAAAGAAAAAAGGAACTAAGAAGAAATTATCCAGCTACCCCAGTTTTACGTAAATTTCGCGACATTACCACTTCATTTCGCCCCCATAACCCAACCAGTTTGCCATGATCTTTTCCTTCCCACTTTAACCCTTATGAAGCTCCAATATATAGAGTCCAATCTCGTAGTAGTTGGATCAGTCAGCTGCTCCCATCGAATGGGAAAACTGGCTCCATGCAGTCAATCAGAAATACAAGCCCCATCGGAAGACCCAGTAGAGCCCCCAAGTGTGGCATACAGTATCGTAGGCTCTGGACGTATAAAATGGCTGTCTGTCGTGATAAATGACCATTCTTGATCGTAGAACTGCGAACCGTAAAAGGAGATTTGAGAAAGCACATCAAATGACAATAGAAGAATCGAAGATGAGAAGAAGTAGAAAAGATTTATTGCCGACGCCAGTAATGGCAACGACGGGGACAATCCAAGTACAGATACAGACGAGGGTTGGAGCGAGAGCTTGCCTGCCTTTTGCTCTCAGCTCAATGCAGCTTGGAGTACCAGATGGTGCGAACCCAGAAGCCCATTTCGACCCGTGTTTTTTTTGTTTGTTTTTGTTCATAATATACACACAAAGCATTGCGGAAATGCTGTGCTGCTCAGATCTGGAGTTGGCCGTTTCTGAAGGAATAACGCATCCAGACTTTATGGGCTAGTGAAACAGGAGAAAGAAACGTGAATCGAAATAGAAATGTCATCATCATGACAGTGTCATCACCATGCCGCATGAAGTCGTATTCCACTGAAATGGCCGTATAAAAGAAGAAGAGGAAAAGCACAAGCGGCCGAAGCGTCATTATACAGGCAAATGGTCGAAATAAGAGGATTCAAATAGTTTACACCCAGCGTGCCTCGCCGGCATCCACCGACGTGTTGGAGGAATGTCCCTGGCTATAGCTGCCAGACATCATTTGGTTAAACTGGGGAGGTTGGACAGGGCCGCCCGAGCTGGCGGTTGAAGAAGTTGTCGGCATCGAGACGCTGCTAGTGAAAGGAGGAGGTGCCTGCTGGCGTATGCCTTGGCTTCCAACACTAGGCGTTGCTCCATTGGTATTGTTGCCGTTCGTAGGCAGCACAGGAGTGCCAGAGAGACCTCGGTTGTGGCTTGGTCGTAGCGGGATCTGCCCTTGTGTGTTGTCGGCAGGCGTGACTTGTCCGCTTGAGGCAGCACTTCCGCGGTTATCGTAGGCGGCGATTTTGGCTTGGATACGGCGTCCATAAGGAGTTGTGCGAACCTGTGGAAGGACTGGACGAATGGCCTCGACAAGGCGATATTTTTGATGAGGAGTAGAGAAGTCAAGAGCCGTCTGGATAACGTAGTTGGCAAACGAATCACGGAGGAATCGTTCCATCTCGTTGAGTATCTCCTCGACAATCATGTCCTTGGAAGCAGGTTGAGCGCAGCGCAAGCACTTCTCAATAACATTGGAGCTGAATTTGTGCCGGGAGAGCTGGCTGATACAGCCTTGGAATGTGGCAACAATGGGCTCGGTGAATGTTGGCTCGTTCAGGTCGATGATGTACTGGACAACATAATTTCCAAACGGATCTTGCACCAGGATGCGTGCATGCTCAGTGATGCGCTGAATTAGCCAGAGCTTCTGCTGGCCAGTTGCGTGGTCGATGCAGCGCTGGAGCACACAGCAGCCATGTCGATGAGTTCCAACCTCGACACAGTTGTTGCCGACGGCATCAAAGATGAACTGCGCGTCAGTAGCGGTGAGCTTGTTAAGGCACTTTTGAATGACGTGGTTGCCATTGAGATCTTGGATGAGTTCCACAACTCGGAAGCGGAGAGCTTCGATGATGAGATGAACCTGCTGAGGAGTACTAACATACTCAATCATCTTCTGCAAGGCCCTTGTTCCATGCTGGTTGAGAGCGATGCGCACCATGTCTTTGGATGCGTTCTGGATCAAGACAGTTCTTTCGTCGTCATTGCAAAACTCGAGGAGCTTTTGGCACAAATAATTACCAAACGGATCCGTCATGAGCTCGATGACATGCTGATTGGTCTCGAGCCAAATCATGTGAACTTGATCGCCTTCACGCTCCTCCAGCTTCTTTTGGAGATAGCGGCAGCCGTGCTGATCCTTGCACAGCTCGTAAATCTGGCCTCGGAATGACTCAAGCGGCATGTTCTGATACCGAGACATTGCTATACGAAGNNNGCACAGGAAATAGAAAGAGGGAAAGATAAACCTGCTGTTGCTGTCCAACGCACCTTCATTGTCAAGTTGTCGACGATGTTGGATGACACGAGCCTGACTATCGCGAGGTTGACCATTCTGAGGATAGGGCACGTTGCCGTAGGGAGAGTAACTCTGAGGAGAGTAGCCATTGCCATTACTAGCGCCGTTGAGGTTCATCTGCTGCATCCCAGTGGAGAGCGAGTGAGCCCCATACGAAGGTGGAGAGGTAGTGCTCGGAGAGGTGTAACCATTTGGCTGGTAGAAGCCACCGCCAGAGGAAGTTGCAGGTGCAGTGGCGTGCGGCGTTGCGGTATGGGGAGCCGCGGTGGCCATGGTTGGTCCAAATGGAGCAGCACTTGCTTGGAGGGCTGAGTTGATGGATGGAAACACACCAGCCTGCTCACGGTTGGCGTTGATACCATTGTCGTTGGACAGCTCGCGAGCATGACGGATTGGCATTGCTCCAGCGGGAATGCGACCGATGCTGGCATTGTGG
This sequence comes from Trichoderma sp. BMH-0061, assembly GCA_030015385.1. Lineage (NCBI taxonomy): Eukaryota > Fungi > Ascomycota > Sordariomycetes > Hypocreales > Hypocreaceae > Trichoderma > Trichoderma sp. BMH-0061. The sequence continues at coordinate 1,788,344 of JARWZN010000006.1, forward strand.
TTATGGAAGTGCTGCTGAGCGTGGTTATTGGCACTGCCGTTCAGGAGAGAAGAACCAGCAGGGTTCTTGACCGTAGGTATATCGTTGGCAGAATAAGAACTCTGGAGTTTGGGGGGCGCGTGGATCGCCTGGGAACCACCAGAGGTCTCATTCGAGCTTTCCGAGATATACTTAAGATCAAGAGAATGACGAATGGAAGAAGGGCGGCTTCCAATGTTGCCAGCATCGCCAGTCTGGCTGGTGGAGAGGCCATTAATGGCTGACATGCTGTGCTGGGTGCGATGCCGGTTTACGCTGGTTCTCCAATTATGAGAGGCCCGCGCTTCAGGGTTGGGTGAGGGCGATAGAGCAAGATCAAGAGCGGCTGACGATGCTGATAGCTAAAGAGGGAATGTTGAGATTAGCAAGGTCGAAATTCAATGATGAGAAGGATCTGGCAAGAAGAATCACAGATCCAAGTCGGGTTGGATGAAGGTGGTGCAAGATGCAGAAAAGTTGGATGCTAGGAAGAGAAGAAGAGAAATTGTACAGACGGAAAGGATGAAAGAAGAGGAGAGTAGGAGGGAAAAGAAAAGAGCGGGAGAGAGAGGAGAGTTGCAAACGCAAATGCGTGCCGAGTGGGTAAGTGACAAAGGAGAGAAGCACTGCCAGCTGCCAAGCGCCAACTGACAGCCGCAAGAAGCTGGTGGGTGTAAAAAAGACATAGGGAACATAGCAGAGAAGATCTCCTTTCCTTCTCCAACCGAAATATGTTACAAGAGTGAAACAACAAAAGATGGCTTACAATTTGATCGTCGCGGCGAACAAGCGTGGGAAAGCTGTCGTCAGGAGTGTGTCCCCTAGGTAGGTGGTTGGGCTCGTCGTCACCGAACAAGAACCGTGTGGTGTTGGTCTGATCAAGGTTTAGATCGTAAAATCCATTTCTTGTTCGAGTGACGGGCATTGAGTATCTGTTCGTTCTTCTGTTATCAAAGGTTGGGTCAGCAATTGTCAGGTTAACCAGCTGTAAGCAAAGCAATCGTGCAACTTGGTATGCAAGACGGCGGTGGGAGGCGTGCGCGCTTGCAGTCGACTCTGCTCAGCGCAAGAACTACATCAAGCGCTGGATCCTCGATGCCGACAAACAATGCCAAACAAAATGTTCGCAGTCCACTGTCAAACAAGCCGCTCTTCATGTGCGCTAGCGATTCTGATGGACACCGGCCCCGTTCATGCACCCCAGAGCAAAAGATTACGCGCCGATCAAGCAGCAATATACTCCGAGAGACAACATCATTAGGGCTCTCTACTTACGAATTGGTCGCTCTGTGGCTGCTTGGATCCTGGCGAACAGCCTCTTCCTTGTCATCATCGTCACTGTTCCGGCGCGTAGTAGGGACGGATCGTGATGGCATTTGGTTGTCGTCGAACCCGTATCGCTGCTGGAACACGCCTGTGGTGCCAGGAGGCGGAGAGGTCAAAAGCGATCCGGAGCGCGCTGGTCGATTAAACATGGCCGCGGGGGAGGTCAAGCTTGAAGTAGAGTAGCGGTTTGGCCGCGAAAAGATGCCAGGAAAGCCATTGTTGGTGCTGGTGTTTCGATACTCGGGAGGCGTTGTCGGTTCGGATTGGTGCCCGGCGAATCTATTCATGTCTTCTTCCATCTGCGCCAGCTCTAGAGCCTCCCGTCGCTGTTGTTGGTCTAGTTTTTGCATCTCGACTTCAAAGCGCCGCCTCTGTTCTCGGATCCTTTCATATTCTTGCTTTTTCTTCTCTATCTAAAAACGAGGAGATTTAGAGTCAGCCAGGCTTCGCGAATTCAACCATCTTCCTTGCTTCCAAGGGTTTGCCGCGTCCGAATCTAACGGCGCCGGCCGAATCTGGGTGAAGGGGGTGGATGAGAGGGTTTTGCGGCCGAAAGCCATCAAGTTGGAGCAAGGGGGCCACCTACCAATTGGACTTTATGCAATGCCTGCTTCGCATACAGTCAGCCAGCCAATCTCGCATACAAATAGAAAGAGAGTTCCCAGTCTGCGCAGCGAGCAGCGACAAGCAAGGGATTCTCAGCCAGAACTCTGCGACTCACGTTATTATAATCTTGAGCTGCGTCGGGCACGCGGGGGGAGATGCCAAGGAGTTCATGGAAGACATTGTCGGTACACGCCCCGAGTCGGTCGTAAAGCGGCGAGGCAGGGCGGAGCGCAGATCGTGATTCGCAGGCTGTTGTTGAGGGATGCGAGCGGCGCCGCGAGGAGGTGAGACAAGCGGGTTGATGGACTGCTCGTTCCTCGGCGGCTGCTGAGGGCGGAAGCGCAGATCTTCCATGTTGGGACGGAGGGAAACGAAGCGAAGGACGGACAGGAATCGTACAGGCCGAATTGGCAGCGCTCGGGACGTCTATCTCGCTGCAGACATGAAGCAGGCAGGGGAAAGTCAGCAAGCTTGTCGTTGTGGACGACAAAGTTAGGGCCAGGCACAAGCCGGCGACGCTGGAGGCGGGGTGGGATAGGGTCAAGGGATTGGACAGTTGACGAGACAAGATGCTCGGTGTTGCAGCCAAGGACAAGGATGAGCCGGTGGATGCCCAGATGGTCTGGGCTGGACTGGGGCCAGCGCGCCAGGCAGGGGTCTGCGTCCAGTTCCCACACGTCGTGCTGCAGGAAGATCAGAGACTCGTTGAGGCCGAGTCGTCATCGCCTGTCTGCCAGCTCAGCATCACGTTGGTGTTGGGTGAGCGAGGCCAAGACCAAGGCCAAAGCCAAAGCCACGGGCCTGAGCCTGAACCAAATCCAAAAGCCACGAGCTAAGGCCCAGCCACGAACCGCCAGTGTATGGAACAGAGGCGTCCAGGGCTGGTACTACTGCCTGAGAGCAGCAGTTGCTCGTGTACTCTAGCATGGATGGCAAAACGTGCTCGTGCTCGTGTTCTTCGTCTCCCGCATTCCCTTGATAGCGTCCTGGTTGTACGAAGCACCCAGGGCTGAGTGTCGGGTCCAAAGAGCAGGGACAGCAGTAGAAAGCTTGCAACGCCATAGCAGCCCGCATCCCTCTTGTTTTTGACTTGAATCTTTTGGCCAGCTCTTTGTCCGGAGAGGAGATGAAGAAAAAAACAGACCCGTCCCTCATATCTTGAAACCGCCGCCAGAAAACAGACATCGCCGGCGAAAGGAGGAGAGAAAGGGAAAATCCACGAGCAACGGAATTGATGTCATGGATATAACACTGATGGCTTACGTACCTTGCTGCTTGTAATGGACTAAATGAGACAGTACAAGCGAAAGAATTAATCGTACACAACGTTGGCAATCAATCTGTCGATGGACATAGATGGAGCGGATAGATAGAAGACGAGGAAAGCAGGTGGCCTCAATGCCGCCCGGAAGGGAAATTGAACAAGGAATAAATAGTACAACAGAAGAAACGAAGGTATTGAGATAAGTTATACAAAAAGGGAACAGCCTCAGAAGCTCACGAGGATGGCGATCTGAACTCGGTTCCTCCGTATAATACAAGTCGGGGAGAGAGGGTGAGAGTGGGCGTGGGGAAGAGAAGAGAGACAGTGAGAGAATGTGTCTGAGGCACGGAATTCGAGAGAGAGGACATGAAACTATTTGACGGATGGATTTTCTGGGGATCCCGATTTAGGCAAGTGGCGGAGGTCATGACTACAGCAGTGCTATTGGAAGGCTCAACTCCAGGTCCATGCTAGAGCGCTGTTAGAGCCTAGAGGCCCTGAGGTGGCCGGTGGTCAGGGCCAGGTTTAGTGAGCGCAGGAGGCGGCGCCACTGGGCTACAGCGCCAATCAGGCCGCGGCGTCGTTGTTATGCCGGTGAGGGAAACGATCCATCGATTGAGCCTGAGGTACTCTGTATTACTTGGTACTTGGTACAGATACAACTCGTCTTGAAATTGCCTTGCTTTCTACGTGGCTGTGGTCTCTCGGGGCGAGGCAGCAATGCGGCGGTCTAGTTGTCTCCGGTGTAATCTGGGTGTAAAGGGTGTACCGTATGTGCCAGCGTCTACATCTGGTATCTTCTTAGGCCTCGAATAGTATACCAGCCTATCATTACGCGGCTGAACTTGTTAGTAGCACATGGACCGCTGAGTGCCGTGCAAATCAGGCGTAATTCTCCGGCTTTTGCTAATTGAGATTGGATTTGCTTCCAGATTTAATTTCATGGATTGCTCTGCTCCTCCACTTGGCTCTTTTAAGGTTTTGCTGGACTCAGGGGGAAATCGAAGCCCTCGGAGGCGATACTAATGGGAGAAAAAAATTGGCCGAGTCGAGTTCGTTCTGGGATGGCCTTAGCGCAAGACCTGCCAGAAGGGGGATTGACTCGGGACAAGTGGCTGTCACCCTCCCATGGATGGATGGATAAAGAAGAAGACAGCAATTGAGCCATCACATACAACAGAATAGCCAGTGCTCCCTACGAGTACATGCAGCATACGGTCGTGTCGTGTCGTGTATGTAGCTGGAGTGCATTCTGAGCCCCAGCTGTACGGATGGATACCTGTACTTATGCGGTACATGCGTTTCAAGACAAGCGAGGCAGAGTGCCGGGCTCTGCAGCCATCTTAATGTCCAATGGTTTGCATGTACCGTACATGTACATACATGCATGTTGTAGGGTGATGGATATCGTGGCAGCTGTATGTCATCTGCACGGATGAGTTGTTTGCAACTCAAGTGCGTCTTCATTGCATGCTGACGCATTGTCGAGGCAGACAAGACACGCTGTTGGTACATGTACCTGGATCAAGATCAAGCATCGAGACAACTGGTAGGTGGCATCCAGCGAATTGGTCAATTCCAACACTCTCAATGTATAGGTACCGACTGGCATGGCGAAGCAAAAGAGCGGAACACCGGATACACGCACGCGAACCTGGGGAAATGCACCTCAGGCCAGTTTATCCAGCAAGATGCTGCTCTCCAAAGGTACCAAGACGCCAGCCCCTCGTATATATTGCCGACTATAGGTGGCTACGAGGTAGTAATACTAGTAGGTAATAAGCCGCCGGCATTCAAGCCCAACAAGCAACTTGGGCTTCCAATTGCCAATTACCAATTGGCAGCCAAGATGGCCTCCTCACCTTAACCTGGAACGCCACTTGCCGACGTGCTCTCGAGCTGCTGCAATTGGACGCTCAAGATCCTGGTCACATAGATGCATTGGTCTACCGGAATTATGAGACCTTCATAGAGATAGTCAGAGCCAGTGCTTGTGCTACTGAGGAGTCAAGCAAGGCCGGAATCGCATCGGCAGCGGTGGCAACGGTCTGAAGAGCAAGCCAGCATCCGACAGAGCTGCTAACCTGAAGGATCACCAACCAGTATCCATGCCGTTTTGGATCCCCCGCCTGCCCCTCATGGCTAGATGCATGAATAGTGCGTGTGCTGTTATATGAATTGTCCAACTAGATTCGTAGGCACCAGCTTTAACATGTAACGATTAGCAAGGTACGGAGTAGAGAGGCCGGTTTGTTCTGTTAAAAGGCACACTGGCTGGCGGGAGCCAGAAGAATGGCATGCGTGTGTCCAAGGCTGTTCCATGGGCAGATAGACAGTATCTTGAGAACCTGATCTTTAGCAGATGACGCCTACTGGGTCTCGGATCCACGGATACCTATGAATATATCAATGCGCTGAGCTCTTGCGGCATCTCACTGGTGTTGTCGTTTGGGAGGCTGAGCCGAGAGTACCTTGCATGGCTTAATTCGACCCCGCCTCATAACCTTTCTCACACATAGAAGCAAGTAGACTGGTACCAGAATTTTCAGAGTCCAAAGTCCAAAATCTAAAGTCCAAAGTCCGTCTTCCCCTTTGTAGGCTTTTTTCACTTTCTATTTTACAAGCCTCGCTCCGCCTCCAGGCGTATCAGTAGGCAATCTTCGTAAAAGTCGGTGAGGGGTTGAATGGATTTGCATCTCAGTCGGTACTCGTGAGCCTCAGCCTCATCATCACCCTAATAAAGAGCCTCGCTATGCTGATCTTAAAAAAAAAAAAAAAAAAAAAGTTCGGCAGCTGGCTAAATACTTACTCCAGGGTATCACCTCCAAGTTTGCAGGCACTCGTAGAGCGCAATGTTACCCACTACCAACATTATATGGACGTTGCCTGCACTATTCAAGTAATCTCTACCTTCAGAATTAACTGGGAGGCACCTACCTGGATTATAAATGCCATGTGATATATCAAGATTTCCAAGCCTCAGCTGCATTTCCCAAGTTCACCATCTCAAAATTTTCACATTTCTTTTCAAACTTGTCTTCTATCTTTTTTTTTTTGCTTCTGCTTACATATCCGCTCCCTGGCAAGCCCGCTAAATAAGTCGGAGGTGCGACTCATTCGCGCAGAAGACCCATCCAAACGCCGGCAAGCGACTCGTCATTGCGGGCGACAAAAATCGGAGACGCCTCATTCCGTATTACTCGCTCTTACGCCCCTGGAGCAACGACGAGATGGTCCAAGAACCAAAGCATCATCTGCCTTTATCTATTTAAGGGTACGGAGACTTCTAATAACGAGAAGCACACCACCGCAAAGATTCGAGAGCCAGCCTTGAATGTTCCACAAAGCGGTTGATGCGGGTAGCCCCGACTGCTGAAACCCAAGCGCCTCTTCCGACACTCTCGATATGCGAACCATCTGAGCGTGGCTCAACGCCAGGTCCGAATCTAGGCCCCCACTCGGCTAGCCAACGATCACTTTGTTGCGCGCTAAAGTTGATGGGAGAGGCAAGGGAACGAGGGGCCCTGATATCCTGGTCTTGCATCCTGGTCGGATCTGGCTGCTGACTTGATGGCATTGGAAGGTCGCTCGCCAACCAGACACAGGGGCCGGACAGTTGCACGTCTTGGAGAATGTCCTATCCGGAGTCGAGCCAGGCACGTGTGCGCAGCTGGATGGCTGGCTGAAGCTCTGCTCTGCTCTGTGTCCATATCAAGGCTTGCTCTGGCCACAGAGGCTGAACTCTCTCCGGGGAGGGCCATCGTGGCAGCAAATCTGCACGTATGTATGTATGTGGTGCATGCGTTCTCTGTTCATGCGTAACAGACAGCTTTTCCAGTTGCTAGTACCACCTAGTACCTCAGGCAATCTACGCTTACTTAGTGAACTGCCACAGACACCGTAAGCACATGCATGAGCACAAGCACGAGCACGAGCACAAGAACAGAGACTGCAGCGACAGTCGACGCTGAGTCTGTGCGCTCACATCAGGCCAAGCCTCCAAAAAAGGCCGCTGGCATTTGATACATGTATAGAATTGCGAGAGGCCTTCAGTTGGACGTGCGGGGTCGTAAAGAAAGCTCCTCAACCTCGACTTGTCACGCATTTCTGAGGCCTTTCGTTGGCCGAGATAGCCGCCTCCTGCCACCGTCGACCCGCAAGAGGCTGTTCTCGGTCTGTCTGCCCGACGCAATTTCGTCATCAGATGTGAGAGCTGAGCGGGCTAGGCTGGATTAAACCTAGAGATGGATCTACCAACATGATGCATCGCCTTAGATGCGGTTTAATTAAGCACCAAGGATCTGCTGCCCGGTCGTATGTACTACCACAGTTTTACTTGCTGTTGATGGTTGACTCTACACAGGTACAGAGGTAAAGAAGCATGAAGTGTTGACCGTGCTAAGGCTTACAGACAATCATCACACAAGTTACAAGCTATCTATCCACCAACCATCTCTCTACTACCAAACAAGCCCTCTCGTTATCGGCCCAAATAGTGATTCGGATACTTTATATCTGGAGCAGCAAAAGCACTAGTTTGTCATTGGTGCGATGGTGACAACAAGTTGGGGGTGTGGACCACGTTTGGCATACCTGCCTGTACATGTGCATAAACGTTGATTAAAAATTGATGCCAGAGAGCCCAACGCACAGCAGCAAAGGCACTCTATATGATTGTGATGATGAACCGGATGTCGGTTCTGTATACGAATACTGGCTTCTTCAGAGAAGAGTTCATTGTGAGACGAGTGTTGAGATATGAGAGCAAGAGAGAGAGACGGTGATCTCAAGTATGCAAGTGTACCGACTTGTTGGATGTCAACATGGGTAACATGGACGTGCCTGGGCTGACGAGGAGATACAAAAATTGGTGATACACCACTTGAACCACTTGACACGCCACTCTTCTCTATCTCTCCGGCGTCAATGGCAAGGTACACGTGCGTGTGGTGTCACTTATACCTAATGCCTCGACTAGTCACTTTCCGCATGCTTTATCATTTATTTCTAGCCACTCTGGCTAGTTGCTACTGTCAATGGCATGATTGGAGTAAACAAGACACAATGTTCAGTACCTGTTACTAACTCCGAGAGCAGCGTACATTGCCTTCTCGAATTCCCTTTTCGATGTATTTAGGCACGGAAACCCGTATCCAGATCCCTCATTACCAAATACCCGCGTCCTAAGAGGGCCGTCGATTTTTGCCTAAGCAAGTATATATCCTGATTTGACGAATCCCTTTATCCGCCTTTTATCCCCCCTTTGAAACGTGCCGCTGTTGCATCGGCAAGCTTTCGGTTATGTTGTTTTGGACGTCAAAGGGAACAACGAATGGCTAGATGGTATATTTAGTCAATGTTTGCTTCGGACGTACGGCGTTTTCAAGTGAATTCTCTCCCGGTGGACCTAAATTGACATCTCGATGTTAGTAATACGTGATGGTCATTGTATTTTGTGGTTGGACGGTTGACGGTGAATATGAAGCCACCGTAAGCAGAGCGTAGACAAGTAAGTGTACTGGAAGAAATTGGAGCGAATGCTGATTCCCTATCTGCTGGGGATCCAAATACGAATACAATTAAGCAAATCTTAGTCAAAATTCTGTGGGGAGCATGATGTATGAAGTAAAAAAGCTTCTTTATGATTGAGTTTATAAGATCCAGCGTTTTTACTATCCATATTCGACCGAAGGCGGGGGGATCCAGGGCTTAAATGTCATGCTTCCTATAGATATGGAGCATTAGGTTCAATGGAACAAGTCACTGAGTCGAAAGAAGATATATAGTGCTATTGTTTCGACCTATACACAATGAGTTCATTGTCTCTCTATTCGTATGACCAACACCTATAGCCTTATTCCTGTTCGTATGCTCTTCTGCTTTTCCCCGATGGCACTTAGCCATCAAACGATGCCCGCTTCAGAATCTTCATTTACAAGTGTCTTCCATAGCGATATTGTAACTATAGAGCCGCCATAGAGAGATTTCGATCTTGTAAACGCTTGGTAAAAACTGCCACGCCAATGTCCATCTCCCGTTTCACAGAGCTTTGCTATCTGTGTCTCGATGACCTGTCGTTCGTCCGGTCCTGCGGGGCAGACTCGGCACTTTTTTGGGGATGTGCTGGTGCCAATCTGGTGTCGGTCGCAGTTTCATGAATTCGTCCTCCGGACAATGTGCGAATCCCTTGTCGTGGAACAACGTTCCGTGGTGCTCGACCAGCTGTCTGAATTGCTGCGCTTCGCCCGCTTTCCCACTGTATATGCTTATGCCGTTTTCACATGTGAGAGTGTTCTCGCGCAGCAGCTGTTCTGGAGAGATGAAGTGTCTCTCAGGGCGTTTCGAATTTAATGGCGTTTTAAGCTATTGAAGTCAGTAGTGTCGGTTTGTTTCCTCATATATTGAATGATAGGTGAGGGGTCTTCGAATACCCACCTCTCGGCCTACTCTGCAAGTAGACTACATTTTGTACGAGTTAACATATATATCAGTACATGCATCCATGTTTACATAGTTTCATTGAGTGTTAAGAATAGTATAAACATAGTTATAACTAGATTCAATCATGAAATAACGATAGTATGATACATAATTCTTGCTTATAGACTGAGTCGTCGGAATTCTGCATCAGTAATCGTGGTATTGCCATAACGGTGACCGAGAACACTCCAGACCTGCCCCTAATTTGCGTATTCCACTCGTGTTCTAATAGGACCTACGTAAATCTAATAGATCAATGACATGAATCCAGCTCATGTCAGGTATAGTGAATCTATAGAATTAGGGTGACTTCCATCAACTTGCAGAGTACCTAACCGGCCTGATATACCGCAAGAGCAGCGACATGAGGATTGATAAGACTCAAATTGTATGGCGTGACAGGGAGGTTTGTATCCGTGAGCGCGAGGAACATTGTCCCATTGATGGCCGGATCATGATCCCATGTCGACACGTTGGGTTGGAACGTGAACGCCGTATTGCCTCGCCGACTGATGTTGAGCAGTGGCGAGTACGTGACGTTCAGCTGCGATACCCAAGCCGCAAACCTGGGCTGTCTCACGGTGGTCGAAGTCATATAGCTGTTGTTTGGTCCGACCAATTGCCCTGGGTTGTCCCAGCGCAAGAAAACCTGGCGGCCTGGGTATGAAAGTGGGATGCTGCGATTCTGGGTTATGGCTGGCGAGCAGTCCAGCGTCTTGTTGGTCGCATTGAAGCAAAGCTGAGAACTGGAGATGTTTTTGGTAGACAGAGTGTTGGCCCAGCCGCCAGTGGTCTCGTTGAACGCGGCAGAAGCATTGATGCGAGCTGGATTGGGCTGATTGAGGATATGCAGCGCAGGGAAGTTCTGCCACACCAGTCTTGTCTGGTTTAATGGGCAACTTGAGATATAAGGCGCCAACAGAGACCATGCCCAGCTCTGGGGTATTCCAGGTGTATGCCATTCCGGCATGGGGAACTGTCCGCCGAATTGACGAAAGATGAGTTGCTGGCGAGCTTCAATCGTGATGCTCTGGAGCAGTAGCTGGGCTGCCGGCCCCGAGTTCAAGTGTGGTAGAAAGCCGTAAACGCCCGCTTCTCCCCACCGTGTAAGTTTTTGGTTAAAATCAATGAATTCTCGGACATTGGAGACAGGGTAGTTGTAAGTACACTGCTTAGGCGCCTGCGGACCGAGCATGTTGGTGATAACAGTGGCATGTCCGATCTCCTGGTCGGCCATGTACTCGATGAGGAACCTGTCCTCGGCATTGATCCCGTTCGCCTCAAACTCTTTGGTCGTGAAATTCTTTAAGCCCCAGTGAAACAAGTCGAGTTCTATCCATTCCTGGTAGAGAGCCAAGGCGAGTGACTGGTAATCGAAATCACTTTGGACTCGGTACACCGGGGCAGAACCATTAGTCCCGATGCCGCCGTTGGGAGTAAAGGGCGCAGGCTCGGGGCCATGGAGCTTGCCATCGGCTGTGTAATTGAACGACCCCGGAGCAGGAGGTCGAGGGAGTATTGCAGAGGCTAAAACCGAGGTTGAGAGAGCCCCAGTGGTAGTCGCTGGCGGTCCGGTATACGGGCCATGAGAGGTAACATTGCTCTGAGGCACCACCGCTGGAGTCACAGTTTCAGCGGCAGAAAAAGTAGTTGTTGGAGTGTATTCTCTTGGGATAGCCTGGACAGGCAGCAGGTTCGAGAGGGCGAAAAGCCCGGCGCAATTGAGTATCGCTTTGTACATCATGATGGCTTCGTTTCTGACGCGAAGCAAAGCGTTGTAAAAGTCAACATCAGAGCACTTCTGTTTACATGCCTGAGAATATACGACATTGCCGAGTCCTTATATCTCCCTACAACTATTAATTCTCATTCACATGAAAATGTGCCGATACACCCGGAGCCTGTCACACTGTCACTCATTCAACGCGCGTGTCTGCCATACTTGTCCAAATCCTCTCCACAACTTCACCCAACAAGCCCAGCCCAGATGACGTGTCTCTACCACATTATCAAAACATCAATATGAGGTGACAACGCCATGCTGTAATGTCGCCGTCATGGAGATCTGTGGTATGCGAATTCCTTACGTGTCGAGATGTGGCGCAGGTGTAAAGTTAATGCTCGAACGGCTGGGGCGGGCGATGATCTGGTGGCATGTCATATCCGCGTATAGTGGTAATATATGAAATCATATGCTAAAATCTGGGAGTATTTCTAGAAGTGCTGTCGTCATTTGTATATGCATTCAAAGCTCAGTCTTCGTCATGATATCCATAGGCCAGTGTCTTATGATTGTGATGGTTCTGATGTCAGCAATGTGCTACTTTGAAGTTGTATGATCCCTGCCTATAATAACCGTCATATCCGGCTCAGTGATTTGCAATGGCCTTTCGAAAATTTTGTAAGCTCATAGGAAGGCTTTTAATTAAATTACCTTCATCATTCTGAGCGCTGTGGTGAGATTTGACAGAGGTCCGGTTATACACTTGCGGAGATCAATTGACGTTTGGGAGGAGGACCATTTTCAATTTCAGCCATATGCCGGCCGGCGGGATCATATATTTATTGATGCAAATCTGATTTCCAATTCGACATAAGGTACAGGTACATGTCGATAATGGATTATAATATTAATACCCGTGGGCTCAACTTTTGATGGTTAATTGGTGAATCTGGTTCCCCAGCTCGTCCGTTACACAGTCCCCCATTTTACAATTCACAACTTCGCAGTTATACTGAAACATAGGTACCTTCAGGTATCTATTATTTATCCACCAGATACTCCGGAACCATCTACATGTTTTTAGGTAGTGGCAACATAAATACATATTTACCCACCTCAAGCTTGCTGTCCGGCATACTGTGGTGCAAATCAAGAATTGGTAATATTACAAGACGCAAGAAGAATATAGCTACAATAGCGGACACTAGAGAAATACAGGTATAGTAGAATACTAGAGGCAAGTAGAAATGATGGCACAAAGTAGTCGATAGTAGCAGAGAGTAGTCGATAGTAGCAGATACACAAAAAACAGGCATCTATTACCATTCTGTTGTAGCAAACACAAGGCTTTTTTGGGTACATGTATCCTCCTCCGACCGTGAACTCCACGCAGTCACTAGAATGCTGGAAGGTAAACTCTGGGTGCTGAACGCCTCCTCCATATTATAAACATAGAGCGATCTGCGCATGGTGTCTCTGATAGTTGAGTGTATTTCTAGTTAGCATTTGTTCTGGCAACTTCTACTAGCAGTTAGTAATAGCACAAAGGTCCATCATACTTTTACTCTTACATTGGCATCGCGCAAAAGTTGCTATAATATGATCTGTTAGCTTGTGAATAATCCCAAATAATGGGGCTGTCTTACGGCCGCAGCATCGTGATCGCTCTGATTGGTATGTTAATAATTAAATGTATCTAAAGTAATAAGTAAGAGACACTTACGTCGCGATGTTTGGTGAATTTCTAAGTCTTATAGTTAGCTGCCTGACAAGTAAACTCTCATCATTGTTATTCCAAACATGCAGCAATCTGGGCGTGGTGCCTCTGATAGTTGAGTGTTTCTGGTTAGTATTGTTTCTACCGGTTACAGGTAGCATAGTTCATCCCGCCGCACGCTCTTTGTAGAGTTATAGCCACGTCAGTATAAGAGAAAAACCAGCCAGTATAAATGTTATAATACCTTTATAAAATAGAGAGCCTCCTGGAATACCAATCAGCGATAAAGACCTAAAAGCAACGGCCAAAAGTAACTTAGTTCCTTCGTCTTTGGCTCGGGCTGGTAACCAAAATGTCAGTATATACAACTCAATATAGTAGCACATTCTAAACTGACCAACTCCCATGCGGGAGGGAGCCGGGCGGCGGCGGCGGCGGGAGGGAGCTGCCGAAGTAGTGAGCATTGAGAACAGACGCACTGATTTCGTGATTGTTGATAGCGTTCCGGAGCAGGGTGGGGTTCCGCCTGCTTGGAATCCTGCGGCTTAGTATAATGTTGTATACCTAGGAAGCACGTTGAAGGAGAGGAATTGAGCATACATTCTTGCGTTTCTGGAAATACAAATGTTGCCACTCTGAAGTACAATATGATGAGATGTTATGAACTTCGTTGAAAGTCATGGAAACGTGGGGCAGCATCATCAAGGACTCACTATCTTACTACTAACCAATCTCTACTTGATCAGACTACCATACTTATCTACGGATTTCTACTTCAAACTATGGATACCCCAAGGACTCAAGAGGTGGAAAATGGTCGTTCTCCAAAATCTGCACATCACTAGAGTATACGTGGGTGAAATTACTACCTCAGCGTGATGAGGACTGCGAGATTACAACCGTAGCGAATCAAGCTTGTAATCTACCTATTGCGTCTCTGCATTGGCTCTGGTCATTATTGAGACCAGATTCCTAGGTGGCACCACGAGGAGGTTGCAGAATCCGACTTCGCCACCCGCGTACTCTTCCTCCTGTGGATAGCAAGAGTCGCCCTACGGTTAGTTGGAAACGGTGTAGTGTTTACGGGACAAGGTCGCCGATCTGGTCTGGGCCAGCTTGATACTAGCATTGGAGTCTAGTTTCACAACACCGAAAGTGCATCGTATGCCGGATGGACTTGATATCGTCACACCGCCCATCTTTTAGAGGATGTCTGGCATCTTCGCAGATACTGCCATATCAGACTTCCAACTGATTCTTCTTTATAGAGTGGTTTCATATCATGTGGCCATGTGCTCGGATGTCTCTGTCTCTACCGTCTTCTCTGGAAGATGAAGACATCGGCCAGTAGCTCGATTGTAGGACCTTTTGATAGTATCTTCAAGGCCCTTCATTGATGCCTCCGAGGTCAATTAGTTCGTCCCATCAGAAGTACCCCTGTATCTAAGAGCTTTTTTCTGTCGTTGCGCGCCTGCTTTTTCGACTTTGGCTCCTGGGATGACACCTCAGATGGCTCAGGACGCGGTAACTTCTCGTTGATGCAGGAAATACATGGATCAAGCTCGTCTCCAAAACTGTTGAAAACGTTGACCCAGGTCATGAATTGGCGACCAAATATCCGAGGGTAGGTTGAAAGCATTCTGGCAGAACCTTTGCCAAGGTAGGTAGCCAGTAGAGCAGAGAATTCCTAGAACATGACCTGACGCAGTAAATGCATCAACATTATTGCATCTATCCATGCAACCAGATTATTGGCCATGGCTACCAGCAGCAGATTCACGAGCCGCATCTGCTGCTGCTCGCTCCGCTTCTTTGTACCTCTCTTCCCTGGCTTCCCTGTTACCCTCCATCCAAAACGCCGTCTTTTCATACCGGGGCATGAGCGAAGCCTCGTTGTACTTCCCACTCCCTGACCACTCCGGATATACCTTGTCGTCTACCTATTGAGAGTTTGGCCCGACTAGCGGCTCGGTCTCTCCTATTGATCGCCAGGCCTCGAGCATGTCCTCGTCCGGTTTCCAATCGGTTGCTGGATCAGGTCGAAGTCCAAACGCAGCGGCTTCTCTGGCCTCTAGCCCGATGACAAAATCAATGGCTGTCTCCAGAGTGACCTGAATAACTCGTCCAGGTTCGATATGACAGATAATCTTGGCTGCGAGAGGCTCAAACGAAATGGGTGCGCTGAGTTCTTCTTCCACACCTGTTCGAGCTAAACAGATAGGAAGATTTCCAACTGCGGCGGAGGGTTCTTTGTTATATTTCTCATCAGAGACAATAATAACCAACGCTCGGAATAATGGTTGGAGGATGTAAGGATCAAGGTTTACTGGATCGCTCCAGGAGCTACACAAGTTTTGAGACGCGGCGCGCTTTTCAACTTTGATAATGCGTTGTGCTTCAAACCTGGCAGTAACAGCTTTGTTTAAGGAGATAATAGTATCCACAGTCGATAGAGAAACTGTTGTATCATCAGGCAGGTCCTGTGGGGTTACGAACTTGCAGATAAAGCGCATAAAATCGATTTCGCTTCGATATGGGCGAAACCACCGTCGGTAAATGTAGTTGTGAAGTACAACGCGGAGTAGTAGCCATCTTTTCCCCGGCATAATATAGACCGGTACTGATTTATTGCAGATATCGATCCAATGATAAGTTGGGATATCGGGCAGGCAGTTGGCAGCGGCATCACGAACCGAGGGTTCATAGGAGGGAATATCAACAACAGTGTGAATCCTATATCGGTGGAGTCCTTCCTCATCAGTACGGAAGAGCCAGAGGAGTTCGTCTCGCGTAAATTCGCTGAGCAATCGTGCTCCGCGGCCTTGGCCGTCGCGCAGAAGTCCATCATGGCCTCTGTACACATACGGAGCATACATCTTGTGATCGACGTCCTCCATGGCTGGAAATGGAGGTGAAATGTTTAATCGAGAGGAGAAAGAGGCGAAGCCGAAGGGAAAAGTGATGAGAACTAAAGATGGAATTGAATAGAAGTAGAAGTAAACGGTGAAATGAAAATGAAGAAGTGTCTGAGGGATGAGTTGTTCACCTGTTCAAGGTGGAGACAACAGGTGCGAACCTTATACTCCGCATCGATATCGAATCTAAAGTCAGATTAGCACTAACAATATACTTAGTTGTACCAGAGTGCGTCAATGTCATCCAGATACTATAGAGAGGATTCGTGGTTGACTACTAATTGAGGCTTCCCTTTTCGTCCCATCTCTTGTTTCCTCCCATACCTACATAGGTACAAAGTCAGGTAGTAGTAGATACCTATCTGCTGCTTTCGCCATCTTTTTCTAACATCTACCGCTATAGTAATTACATGTGTACTCCACTAGTATCTGACTAGTAGATGTAAGTAATTCTAGCAGATATAGATAGATCTAGTTGATGTAGATAGATCTAGTAGACGTAGATAGATCTAGTTGATGTAGATAGATCTAATAGACGTAGATAGATCTAGTAGATAAAGCTATAGGTCTAAGAACTTTATTTTGAGAATACGGCCCGACTTGCAGAGAATAATTGAGGATTCCACGATGACCGAAGTATAGGATCGATACGGCACAGGCAACCACAGGAGAGGCCTCCCGTCTTTCGTAATCCACTCATGACTCCTATTTAAGCCGTATCCTCGAGTGGCAACGGACCTCGAATCCTGATCCTGATCCTGATCTTGATCCTGATCTAGATCTATAACGCCAATGTCGCTATAGATGACACGATTCGACGGGTCAAATGAAAGGCGGTGAACCGTGCCAACATCGAAGGCCCAGAGCGATTCCTCAGCTACATCCGCTACATCCCAGACTTTGACTGTGCTGTCTGCAGCCGAGGCGACAAACCGCCCGTCTGAAGAAAAGGCCACTGATAATATCTCGCTGTCATGGCCTTCGAGTGTGCGAGTGCATTTTCCTGTTGCGATATTCCATATCGTAATCTTACCTGTATTCTCAAAGGTACTTGATCCCAAGACCAGCTGTTGAGCATCCATAGAAAAGGCAAGTGAACTGACAAAACCTGTGTCGTCAAGAATCCAGCTACACCTGCCTTTAGCCACGTTCCAGATCTCTACTTTTTTCTTCAAACCCAAAGCGATGTACTTGCTGTTTGCCGAGGAGGCTATTGAGTAGACCGCTCCAACAGCCTTGAGTGTCTGAACACACGCGCCTGTATCAATCTGCCAGACTTTAACCATCCCGCCCCATGAGGCTGAGGCAATCTGGCCGTGCTTGAGAAAGATGATGGACGTCACAAAGTCGCTATGACCCTCGAGTGTCTGGATACAGGCGCCTGTTTCCACATCCCAGACCTTGATTCTGTCATCCGTTAAGCCTGAAGCCACTTGTCGCCCATCCAGCGACAAAGCCGTTGATTGAACAAGGCGACTATTGCTGTCAAAGCTTTTCTCGCTGGCACCTATGACTAGATCCCATATCTTGATTGTGCCATCATGTGAACCTGACACAATCTGATCAGGGGATATAGTAGCTATCGACTTGATATGATCGGTGTGCCCTTGTAGTGTCTGAATACACGCACCTGTAGCTACGTCCCAGATATTGATCATGTCGTCTGACGCTGAAGCAACGTGACCAGGCGCCACAATGGCCAATGACCAGATAGAATCGATATGTCTAAGTGTCTGAACACACTCTCCTGTAGCTATGTCCCAGACCTTGATAGTCTCATCATCTGACCCCGAGATAACTTGCTGGCTGTTCAGAAAAGCTACCGAGCATATCCATGCAATATGGCCCTTTAGTGTTTGAACACAAGCACCGGTAGTTGAGTCCCATATCTTGATGGTCGCATCGCCAGATCCTGTAGCGATCTTGCCGTTTGCAAAAGTACATGTAGCTACCGATGTGATATATTCATCATGTCCCTTGAGTGTCATGATGCAAGCCCTTGTTAAAATGTCCCAGATCTTTATTGTTTGGTCGTGTGATACGGAGACGATTTGATGATCTGACAAGACGGCTACAGACTGAACTGCACCAGTATGGCCTTCAAGCGACTCATCGCAATTGCCTGTTGCTGTATTCCAGATCTTGATAGTTTCATCAACTGACCCCGACGCAACTTGCTCACTGTTTGGCAAGAAAATCACTGAAGTTACCCAATCAGTGTGGCCTTTGAGGGTTTGGAGGCATACTCCTGTAACGGCGTCCCATATCTTGACTGTGTTATCCTTTGACCCCGAGGCAATATGTTTGTGATCTGCTGAGAAGGCCACCGAAGTCACCCAAGCGGTATGGCCCTCTAGCGTCTGTAAACAAGGGCTCCAATTATCTTCGACTGCTGGCTCCTCCTGTATCCACGATGGGATTTCTCGATGGAAGGCTTGTCGTATTAGGCTCTTCATAGGGCTGAATACCAGTGCAGATGAGTACGTCTGAAGGGGGGCAATTTCGATGGTCCTTCGATTATGGAGAATAAATCGATGTGCGTCTCGAAGGAGGCTAAGAAGCTCTCCAGTAGGGAATTGTATCTAGAGATATCAGCTACTTTTCGAACTAGATGCTAGTTTACATACTAACTGTGAGTATGGTCTCAAGCATTGCTATCGAGACGACGCCGGCTGACACGTGTTGTATGAGACTTAAAGCCTCAAACCAGTGAAGTAAATGCTTCCTGAGGAACGACGATACGATACCGTCGTCTCCAAGATCGTCCCTTCCGAGGGCGTTTTTATCCCTAAGATGGTCGACCCAGTGTACACAGGAGTATCGAATGGGGGACAGAGGATCTGGACCTGCATGTGGCATTCTAATGTCATTTCCCGTGAGGTATGCAGGGTCTTTCAAGTCGTAAATGTTCTTCCTTAAATTCTTGTTCATGGCCCGTAGCGAACGAGAAAAGATGTTGTGGTGCGTGTCCTTCAGACTGAGAGGAAATAGGACATGGTCGTTCTTAGAGAGATGGTCTTTAGCAGACTGATGAATAAAGTAAACAATGCCTTCACGGATGGTCAAAAAGGATCCGCAGAGCGCCACAATCTCCCTTAGAAATTCGATGTCAGCCGAAAGCTCTTCTGGGATTTCGATGAGACAGCCGAGTTCCTGCAGCGTAATAGGACGATATACGCTCATCATGACGGCCAGAATTTGCTTGCAGAGACTGATATCGCTACTATCGCTACTAGCGATACTATCGATACTATCGTTTATAGTTGTCATCTGTTCTATCATGCGTTCGTATAGAGAATCGAGGCCCGGTGGAAAAGTGCTCAACATCTTGAGAACTTTCCATCGCGGATACTTTGCGAGATTCTGACAGACTAAAGCCACCCAAAGAAATGTATCATTTGCGTTGTTGAAGAGGTAGTCCCTAATTTCGCTATAGGTCTTTTCATCGTAGCCCTTTAGATCTGACAACTGATGAACTTTTTCTCGATATAAAGGTTGACGGCACTAGATATCGACTCTGCATTGAGCTCCAAACTCAGCTTAACTTTTTGATCAGCAAGTCGTAGTCGCTCCTCTATCTTGGGCCAGTTTCGGCTGGACACAATCCACTTCACACCAGCATTGATGCCAGTGGCGTGCACAATTAGGTCCAATAATTTCTCAAAGTCGGATACGCATTCATCAATGGCGTCAACAATCAAGTATGTGTTTTTCAACGTCGGGTCCTGGAGAATAGCGGTAAATATATCTGACAAGGCGATCCAAGTATTCAGTCCCTCGAAGAGCTTCTTGCCAGCTTCGTCGTACTTCTTTCGTATATGAGAAATGAGTGACGGCTGCTGTTTCGCAAGCATAAAAATTAGGCCACGTAAGGCAGCAGAAGCGTTGTTGAGTTGTTGATCGGTAGCCTGACAGAAAAAGTAGCATACGCCATGGTTTGACTGACTGCTGAGTTCGTTGATGATACCACAAAGTAACATGGTCTTGCCTTTGCCGGGATCCCCTTTAATCCAAAGCAATCGGCTGTCTTCTGAATCCAGCCATTGCTGGTATTCCAGATTGCCCAGAACCCAGGTATATGATTCCTGTAATAGACCGCCCTTGGTCTGCTCGATACGTTTTTTGTCATCGGAGGGATCGCTTAGGCGCAAATCCCTCATACATTGCTGGTCTTCCTTTGTTATCTGGGCAGTAGACTGTTCCTTCACATGAGTGACCAGCTGTTTAATATCGGAAGCCGTTTCCAGTCTCGCAAGTGTTGCGAAATCGTCATGAAAGACACGCTCCGCGGCTTTGATAGCTTGTATATCGCCGTTCCAATCATCGAGGCTAATTATATCGCGTAGCAGTACAGAACCACGGTTGCGGTAGTATGAGCAGACGCTTTTTATCTCATATGTGAGGAGTACTTTGTAAAGGTTAATGATTTGGGCTTCCAGCTCGCCCCGGATGCCAGAAAGACCATCGTTGGCATTATCCTTTAGGACAACACCAGATAATTCCCAATACATGTTCATTCTCTTGATAACATATTCGATACCATCACGGTTGGCCTTTGTTGCCGTTATGGGGTTTTGCATCATCTTGCCGATACGAGAGTCAGTATGGTGCCTGTCTTTCTCTCTCTTTCGGGACAGGATTACCTCAAGCGCTACGCATACACCGGTCCAGGCAAGGGCGGCTTGTGGGGCAGCCTGAACAGCATTGGTGATGATATCTTTCGTTGAAATAGCGATGCCAATGACTTCTTTTACCTTTGCCTCTTTCGCCGTCTTGTTCAAGCCATCATAGATGAGCTGCCGCATCTGATTCCGCCTCGTGAGGGCATCATGCTGTGCAATTATATTCTGCTGTGCAATTATATTCTGCTGTGCAATTATATTCTGCTGTGCAATTATATTCTGCTGTGCAATTATATTCTGCTGTGCAATTATATTCTGCTCTGATCCAGTTGCTTCATTAAGCTTATTAGATAGGATTTTTTCGTAAGCTTGTATTAATGCACCGTCTTGTTTCTTCAAATCATCATATGCTCGATCCCAAAGGTGTTCAGCTAAGCTGGTGGGTGTGCTGGTAGGTACAGAGGACGTAGTAGTTAGAATAGGTCCAGTATTCAAATCAGATCTAGCAGGTGCAGTAGATCTGGAGCTTGTTGGCTCATGAAGGCCATCAAGTTGCTTTATCCCCGCGGCCTGCATCCGTGAACTTGTACTAGATGCATTGTCGCTCCGGGAGAAAATGCTCTTCAACCGGCTGCGAAACCCCGGCTTGGAAGGCATAATAGGTAGGATCGGATGATTAGAGGCCTACTCGAATGCGAGGTTAACGTAATGGGTATGAAGAATGGTGCTTCGATCTTGCTGCCTTCGGCGAGAGGCGGAGATGCGGACAGTTATGAGACGGCCAACAACCGCTAACTGACAACCATTTGAGATTGGGCTGAATAGAATAACCCCTGCAAGTTTCTTGGGTTGATGGATCGGTTGCACTCAGCCATGTTAGTAAATGATTGGCTGATGGCGACGACCAATTCTGACAGATCTGCCTTGTACTGCTATCCTGCTCCTCAGTGTCTCAAATTCGAAGCTGTAGACGTAGTGATGATACAAGTAGAAACTGAAGTTATATCTCTGTAGTAGCAGACACTAGAGGAATATCGCCATAGTAGTAGATAATAGAAAAATGTAGCGATGGTAGTAGACGCTAGAGGAATATGTCTATAGTAGCGGATAGTAGAGGATAGTGGCGGATACTAGAGGAGAGTAGGAATATGTAGTAGCAGAAAGTGGTGATAGCAACAGATGGTCAAGAAACTCGGCATCTACTAGCTAATACCAAGTAGTATTTGAGTAGGAAAAAACCTGTGGTAGTACATAAATAACTTCAAGTTTCCTTTGCATCCTATTACAACACTTGAACTACACGTAGCTGCTGTTGAATAGCTCCATGGATATGTATCTTCCATCTCTCATCAATATTAAACACTGATCCAAAAGTACATGTACATGTATGCCCGCCACTACTGTAATTACAGGCCTATTTGGTGCTAAAGAAAATCAAGAACGCCCATCAACCTTAGCTAATCCCTGGTGATGACATAATAAAGCAGACGCCCCACTGGCTTGCTCACCGCGGGGCAGTACTTTTTTCTTCTTCGGCGCAAGCTGCTTATCCATATCGCATTATCGAGCAGCGCCAAAATAATATTTTTGCAACCTTGAATCGATCCATCGACATCATCCATCCGCCAGTCCATGACTCTCCGGAGGTGACACTCAAGATGCCGTTGATAGACGATGGCTTCGAGGCCCTGCTGGAGCCTTTCTACAACGGCAAGAAGCTGACGGATCCCATCTCGACCAAGGAAGACAAGTTCCAGCTGCTGCCGGCATTCCTCAAGGTTAAAGGTAAAGACTCTCCCTCGCTCTACCAGCCATTCGTTATGACTCCGATCNNNTGCNNNCATTTCCAAGGCCTTGTGAAGCAGTATGTGCAGCTCTTCCACTCTCATCCAGCCCGTCACGATGGTGTTTGCTGCAGTCTACTAACTGTCGAGCCACACATTGACTCATACAACTTCTTTGTCGAGACCGAGATCAAGGAAATCGTTCGCGCCAATCGCACCATCCGCAGCGATGTCGACAGCAACTTTTGGCTAGAGTATGTTNNNAAACAGCTCCCATCTGTCATCGTCATATGCNNNTTCAATCGTCCATTCACCGATATCCGAGTCGATCAGCCTCGCCGACTAGACTACACTGACTCCAAATCCCGAACTGAAGTCACGCCAATGGAATGCCGACTCCGTGACATGACATATGCCGCTCCCATTTTCGTCGATATTGCATACATCCGTGACAAGCAGAAGATTGTCCGCAAAAATGTGCCGCTTGGACGGATGCCCGTCATGCTGAAGAGCTGCAAGTGCCGACTTAGCGGAGCGAACAATTCCCAGATGGAGCAGATGAACGAATGTCCCCTGGACCCTGGTGGCTACTTTATCGTCAATGGCACTGAAAAGGTCATTCTGATTCAGGAGCAGCTCAGCAAGAATCGTGTCATTGTCGAAGCCGACGAGAAGAACGGCGTCATTTCCGCCTCAGTAACCAGTTCCACCCACGAGCGAAAGTCGAAGACATACGTTACATTAAAAAAGGACAAAATTACCCTCACCCACAATATTCTGGTCGAAGGCATTCCTATCGTCATCATTCTGAAAGCTCTAGGAGGTCTTTCGGACTACGAGATTATGCAGCTTGTGGCGGGTTCGGATGGCCGATATCAGGATGAATTCCTTGTCAATTTTGACGAAGCTGCCAAGGCCGGTATCTTTACGCAGCACCAGGCCCTGGAATACATAGGGTCACGCGTCAAAATGGGCTCGAGGAAGGGCCAATTTGGAGCTCAGGCTCGCCGCAACAATGTCGAAGAAGGACTAGATGCTCTAGCCAATCTTATCATTGCGCATGTCCCCATCGATGGTCTCGATTTCTACCCCAAGGCCATATATGTGGCTATGATGACACGGCGAGTTCTCATGGCCTCCCAGGATCCCAAGTTGGTCGATGATCGAGATTTCGTTGGAAACAAGCGTCTCGAGCTGGCTGGTCAGCTGCTCTCACTCCTCTTTGAAGATCTTTTCAAGAGATTCATGGGAGAAGTAAAGATGTCAATCGACAAGTTTCTTAAAAAGAATAACAGAGCTGTGCCCTTGGACGCTGTTCACATGATTAGCAATCATGCCAATAGCATTGGCTTGGGAATCAACCGGGCTATTCAGTCAGGAAACTGGAGCGTCAAGCGATTCAACATGAACAGAGCCGGCGTCACTCACGTTCTCAGTCGACTCAGTTACATCAGTGCTCTCGGTATGATGACAAGAATTAGTAGTCA
Source organism: Trichoderma sp. BMH-0061 (assembly GCA_030015385.1). Lineage (NCBI taxonomy): Eukaryota > Fungi > Ascomycota > Sordariomycetes > Hypocreales > Hypocreaceae > Trichoderma > Trichoderma sp. BMH-0061. The sequence continues at coordinate 1,812,286 of JARWZN010000006.1, forward strand.
GTTTGAGAAGACTCGAAAAGTGAGTGGGCCTCGAGCTCTTCAGCCTTCGCAATGGGGTATGCTTTGTCCCTCCGATACGCCTGAAGGTGAGGCGTGTGGTCTGGTCAAGAACCTTGCTTTGATGACACACATCACAACAAACGTGGATGAGGCACCTGTGATGCGGTGGATTTTCACCCTTGATGTTGGCGTTGAGCCGATCAGAAACTTTTCAGGTGCTGAGATGCACCGCGAAGGTTCCTACATCATTCACGTCAACGGTACACCGTTTGCACTGACCAGGTATCCCAAGAGATTTACACATAGATTCCGCACGATGCGTCGCCGCGGCTGGATCTCGCCCTTTGTCGGCATTCACACCAACTCACACTTTAATGCAATTCACATAGCCACCGATGAAGGCCGTATTTGTCGGCCGTACATCATCGTCAAGAACGGCAAGCAAAAGCTCAAGCCAGAACATCTTCGTCTTCTTCAGATGGGCAAAGTCACCTTTGACGACTTCTTGACAAAGGGTATCGTAGAGTACCTGGATGTCAATGAGGAAAACGACGCTCTCATTACCATCTATGAAGACCAAGTAACAATGAGCACAACCCATCTGGAGATTGAGCCATTCACAATTCTCGGCGCCGTTGCAGGCCTGATCCCCTTCCCGCACCACAACCAATCGCCTCGAAATACCTACCAATGTGCCATGGGTAAACAAGCCATTGGCGCCATTGCGCACAACCAGTTCAACCGAATCGATACTCTCCTATACACACTAGTCTACCCTCAACGGCCCATGGTCATCACAAAGACTATTCAGCTTATCCATTACGACAAACTCCCTGCTGGCCAAAACGCCACAGTCGTTGTCATGTCATACTCTGGATATGATATCGAAGACGCTCTGGTCTTGAACAAGGCATCGATCGACCGAGGATTTGGACGCTGCCAGGTTTTCCGTAAATACACGACTGAGCTTCAGAAATACCCGAACGGAAGGAGAGAGCGAATAGGCGATCCACTCAATGAGATAGACAATGGCGTCATGCGACGAATCAAGAAACACGAAGCATTGGACGACGATGGTTTAGCTATTGTTGGTCAGAGAATCCACTCAGGAGAGGCAATGGTCAAGAAGGAGACACCTCTCGATATGACAACAACGGGTATCGGTCTTGATCGTGGACCCAGCGAATACCGCGATACAGCAGTCTCATACCGTATCGCTGATCCGGCTTACATCGACAAGGTCATGATCTCGCAGACAGAAAAGGATACAACAGTCATCAAGGTGCAGACGAGACAGACCCGTAGACCGGAACTTGGTGACAAGTTCTCTTCTCGTCACGGACAAAAGGGTGTCGTGGGTATCATTGTCGACCAAGAAGACATGCCATTTGCCGATAGCGGTCTGTGCCCTGATATTATCATGAACCCGCACGGTTTCCCCTCTCGAATGACAGTCGGCAAGCTGCTTGAATGCTTGACTGGCAAAGCATCCATTGTTCACGGCCGCAAAGAGTATGGGTTCGGCGACGCCTTCCGGTCTCACCCCGTTGAGCAAGTAAGCGAGGTCTTGGTTGATCACGGCTTCTCATGGGAAGGCAAGGACTACTTCACATCTGGTATCACCGGAGAGCCACTTGAGGCGTACATTTTCAACGGCCCAATCTACTACCAGCGTCTGAAGCACATGGTGCAGGATAAAATGCATTCTCGTGCCCGTGGTCCCAGAGCCATCTTAACTCGACAACCTACGGAAGGTCGATCACGAGATGGTGGTCTACGTCTGGGAGAGATGGAACGTGATTGTCTTATCGCCTATGGCGCTTCTCAGCTTCTCTTGGAACGACTCATGTTGAGTTCCGATGGAGTCATGATTGACATTTGCCAGCAGTGTGGTCTTTTTGGATACCGGGGATACTGCGGCACGTGTAAGAGCACAAGAGAGGTGACGAAGATGCAGATGCCGTATGCTGCCAAGCTGCTGGTACAAGAACTAATCAGCATGAATGTCGGAGTACGACTGCAGTTGGAGGACGAGTTCCCTCATCCTAGCTAGCTAGATAAATAAGAAGAACTTTCGTACTCTTTCATATAGAGTATGGTGTATAAATGATATAATCAGACTGTATATGTACGCAATAAACCAAGAATTCCTTTATTAATAAACGGCCTGCTTGTAATTCAGATTGCATTTCTCCCTCTTTTCCTGTTTCTCATGTCATTCTCATGTCATTCTCAGAACAGTGCTATATCACCACAGCTGGTTTTGCTTTATCCTTCTTTACAGATTTCAGTCCCGTCATTGTTACCTCATATTCCGTCGCATTCTCAATGCCCTGCCCCGAAGCAGCCACGTGAGGCGCAAACACCACCTTCATCCACCTCTTCCAGGTCTTGAGCGTCGGTGATCCCACATCCACATCGTCGTCCGCAGAAATAGGAGCGGCTATCCTCGTTGGGCGGCCATACACTGGCCGCTTGTAGAGTGCTACGCGACAAGATATCTGCGTAGACCAGACGAGCCCCAAACTCGGGGTTTTCAGAGAGCTGGAGCTGCGGGGGTCGTCGCCCCAGCCGGTGAACCAGCGTTGCTGGTGGTCTAGTGCAAGAGCGGGAGAAGCAGGCTGTTCGTCGTCTGGGAATGAGAAGGAGAAGGGCATGGAGGATGAGGGCGTGCTGGAGAGATTTGGTATGGTTGATGGAGGGGGCATGCTTCGTGAAGCTAGAGGGCTCTCGAGGTGTGATGGCGACATGCCGCTTCTCATGGCAAGCGGGCGTGGGATGGAGGGCGTGGAGGAGGATGCGAAGCGGTCGGCGACTTGATTTGCTACAACAATGGCAATATTGTGTCTTCGAGCAAGATCGCGAAGTAGAGCACCTAGTCGGATGAGCTCAGCGCTGCGAGTGGCCATGTTAGAGCCATGGGAGCCCTGGCGTTCGAACTCGGCACGATAGTTGGCAGCTACAGAATCGATAATCATGAGGCCTATATCATGTCTTGATAGCAGCACAGGCACCTGATATTCAAGGATATGGTCCTGAGACTCAAGGTCAGGAGTGACGGCGCTGTGGATGCCATCTAGAGACGCTGGAGTTCCTGCTTCGCTGGCTTCTTGCAGAATCGTATTCCCTTCAAGCATCTGGGCCAGACGCCTAGTTGCGAGTCCAGATTCTGTTGAGATGTAGAGAGCTTGCTTGCCCAGTCCACGAGGAGCGGGGAGTTGTACGGCTAGACATAGTGAGAGGAGAAACTGCGTTTTGCCCACCCCACTCTCGCCAGTGAACTCTGTTATGTGGCCGACGGGCACGCCGCCTCCGAGTGCTTCATCTAGTCCATCGTCCAGGGTGCTGATAAACTCATCGGATGTAGTTGATATAGGTGGCTGTGGTTGTTTCTCCTCAGTTGAGGACGGCGGTGGCGAAGACGGTGGTGGTGCAAGCGGCCTGCTAGAAGCAAGGTCGTCCGATAAAGAGGCCTGTATAGCGGCAAGAAAACGCCTCAAGTCGATTATTGGTAGCTGAGTCCGCTTTGCTAAGTCTGCTGGGTGTGTAGTGAGAAGATCGGTAGTAGTGAGGGCGTGTCGTTCGATAGTTGGAATAAGAGCAGCAAAAGCAGAAAGGGGAAAAGAGGGAAGAATGTGGAGGAGGTCCGTCATTTGAATAAAGGCGTCCACGGCATATACTTAAAGCACAAAAACACAACGACGATTCAAGGCCAGCTGAACCACGCCCTTTGGCGAACAAAATGCAGGGTGGAGGAGAGAGGGTGTAAGATGATAGGGCCGGATGCTCGTAGCTGAGAGGATTTTGGCACCAGTACTGCAACAACGTTGTGCTATGCTACGCTATTCCATGTCATGTCTTGCATGTGGCGTCCTGAGACAGTTTCCTTTTGTTTTGTGTCTGGCCAGAGCCTTATGTTGATGCGCTAATGCCGCCCTCGTGCGTGGGTATATAGATTAACGAGGCCGCTACAGCTTTGTGGGTTGGGGGCTCCCGCTGTACCCCAAGCGAGAAGGGCGTAAGGCTGTTCAACACAGATTGATCTTGATTATTGACTCTTGTGTTTATATCGAGGTGAGTTGTCAACACCAATGGACTCCTGGTTGAGGTGTTGCTGCTTGATATGGTAACGTGGTATTTTCTGCGTGAATCAAACCACCGTGATGCTTCTTCACGCCTACCCTACACTCTGGCCGAATTCTGCTTAGTCACACGCATAACTGTATGCACAAGCGCAAAGTTCTGACTCGGATCTCGCACAACTTCTCTTGCGTCCTGCATCCGCGCTGGTCAAACGGAGTAACTCAGCTTTTTTACCCCAACCTATTTTCGCCTATTTTCGCGCCTAGTGCAAGCCCGATCCCCGTCCGGGTTCCGCTTTGCAACAAGTCGTCGATTCAGCCTCACATCCATTTCTCTCAAGTCTCGGATCCTCGAGCTATCGGTGAGCCTGTAAGGGTCTAGCAGACTAAAAAGTGAGGCGGCTTAACAGTTGAAGCAAGGGTCTCGCTAGCTCATGACTGATTTGTGAGCTACAGATGGCGGTAAAAAAAGAAAAACAAGAAGATCGCTGAGAAAAAACAAGACTACTGCGCCCTTGCGATAGCTCGGCTGGGCGGCATACGACTATGAGAGAGCGGCGAGACTGGGCAAACTCGGGTACAGGATGATTGAGCTGAAGACACTGGAATCAGCCGGAAAAATCAAGCATCAATTCCACCGAAATTGCTGTATTTCTGACATCGACAGCAAGCTTCCTCAGAATGTCTCAGAGCTAGCTCTGGAAATCGACACAGAACCCGAGACGCTTCGACCACCACGCGATGGTGCGATGGGTGCGATGGCGCTGCGGCAGATTCTGACAGGGCATCAATCCCACGCTATTATGGGCAGGGAAGCTTAACCCGGCCGTGGCTAGTGGGCAGCTAAGTTGTTTGTTGGACAGGCTGTGCTGCTGATCGCGCATGTGTTGCCATTAACAGTTGTGCCGGCCCCTCTCATTTCCACAATTGTTCCTCCGTCTTATTCGACAACTATAAAAGCTTGTTCCCGATTTAGACTCGGCGTCGATAGGAGCTCTGGTTCCGCGGTTTGGAGCTTTCCGCGCTTGAGGGGGATGGAAGACGAATGCCCTGATGCGTGGGAGACGCGGTTAGGCATCAAAGTCCGTGCTGAATTTGTCAATGATGGACAAGCGGCTCACGAAAGATTCCGGTGCCGGGCCTCGCGGATGAAGCGAGGTGACTCTGTGCGCAGCGTCATGGTCCTGCGTTGTTCAAGCGGGGGGCCTGTTGATGCTATGGCTGCATGGCTATCATTGCGATATTGGTTCCTCGCCCACCACTTTGCGGCTGCGGCTGCGCTTGTGGCAAACTATCCAGCAATGGCTTCAGATCTTGTGGCTTAGGCTACGGGATGTCAAGCTCTGGCTTAAGTTGTGACGCCCAGGGGACCAACACAACTTCGTAGACGAGTGTTGCGATCAACAGCGCAAACGAGGTGCTCTGATTCTGGCTGGGCGGCAATCATGTTTTGTCACTATCCTGCATGGACCTGACGCCCTTCCGGACCCCCTGTCGTTTTGCCTGGCGCACAATGGCCGGGTGGTCTCATGGATCTAGGATCTATTTGCTGTTAGCGTGCTGCTCTCATTCAGCTCCTGCAAGCCACCAATCCGACGACACGACGTCTTGCGGTGATGGCACCTTTACACACAACACCCATGTCCTCCTACAACCAGTCTCTCGACTAGTAGGCGAGCTAACTTGAGGCTGAATGGAGCGGAGGATGCAGTTGTACCAATGCAAGTACCAGCAAAGCGGCTGGGCAGCTACAATTCATCAAACCGGACGGGGACTATACCTCAGTAGCTCGGGCATATTTTGTGCTTTCTGTGCCTTGGCCCCTTTGTGCTATCACTGGTGCAATAAAACCATTTGGGTGTGCCCCCAAACCAGACCGTCTCCCCTTTCCTCTGCTCCTTCTTGTCCTCAGTACTCGGTGAAGCCAGCTTTTTGAGACACGGCATTGTCAATCCTCCTGTCGAAAAAAGCATCGCCTTGAAGCCTAGCCTAGCCATGATGAACAAGGCAACAAGTGTTTATGCTGCTCTCGCGGCTCTGTTGGCCGCTGCCGATGCTCGCAATTTGAACAAGCTTCCTAGAGCAACTGCTGCTTCCGATTATGCCTTTGATGGCTTCACTCCCAAGCCGACTGATGCCATCAACTTCCCCTTCCATCAGGCTCTTCAGCGCCGAGCTGGTTCATCATCAACATCCAGCCCCACGGTTGTCTATATTGCCCCTGATGCCACTTGCGGTTACATTTCTGGCCTTGCTGGTGCGGGATATACTTGTGGTGTTTCGGCAACATGTGTTTTCTTCACATCATCGGCTGCTGGTCCGGGACATGTCGCCTGCTGTAACTCGCAGGATTGCAATGCCAGAAACGTTTGCATTGACTACGAGGGCTACTTTAGCCAAAGCAAGTGTAACGATGGCTGCAAGGTCGATACCTTCACTCTCAAGTGGTATGTTGTTTCTCTTGCCTGTTTGNNNATTGTATCTTTGGGTGTTGGCNNNCATTATCATCAAAGCACCAACTCGGCGCTGCCCTACTGCAACACAATTTCCTTCCCAGGAGATATCATGGACGTCTTTTGCAACAATGCTCAGATCACGGAGGTGCAGGCTGCTCTGACCACATACCGTGGAGAGTCTTCCAGGAGGTTCTCGCCTCTCACATTGACGAGCAATTCTCCTGAAAGCACTGCCGCCAATGAATTTACTTCTTCTTCCACCGAATCATCTCCTTCTAGCACATCAGAGACTGCCCCAGCGACGACAACTCCTGCTCCCTCTAGCGGCGGCGGCGGCGGCTCCAACACTGGTGCCATCGTTGGAGGTGTCGTTGGAGGCGTTGGCGGTCTTGGTCTGATTGGCCTCGCTGCCTTCTTCTTCCTCCGCCGCAAGAAGACCCATTCGGCTGTCCCGCAAGAGCAAACGCCACAAGTTCCTCCCACCGTCTATCAGACTCCTCCTGGCATGCAGCAGACACCCCAGGGCCTATACGATCCCAAGTTCGCCGCGGCTACAGGACAATACCCGCAGTACCAGCAGGGATACTACCCTACTCCCGAAGGCCAAACCATCTCTCCCGTCGATCCCCGATACAGCACTGTCACGTCAAGTACCAGCCCGGTCCCATCTGGCGGCTACGCGGCTCCTGGACCCGGAGCCTTCCAGCCCCAGGAGAATGTTATCCACGAGGCTCCGGCGCAGAACTCCGGCGACCACCGCGGCGAGATGCATGAGCTTGCTTAGATGGCAGCGATAATTCCAACGGCATGGTTGACGAAGCTAATACTATACAAGAAGAAAATGCGGGATGAGATGGAGCAAGTATATACAAGTTGGCGTTTTGTGGAATTTTGGAACTTTGTCTTTGCATTGAGTGGCCGGAGTTGACTAAACCCCCTGGGTCCCTCTTTAAATATGTTTGTGTTTTTTTGCCGCAGAAGGACGTGAGCGGTCTTAATGCTGTTCATTTTTTTGTGATATCATTAATTACATACTTGGCGAGGAATAATTGTCATTTATTATCAGTTGAAGCCCGCTATTATTGTGGATATTCTGCCAGCGCATATTTGCATACTACGCGGCGACGATCTTTGTTGTATACAATTGGCAAAAAGATACAGACGAGAATGACGATGAATTTGTGGATACTATTAAGTTATGTGATATCCTGGGGAATCATTTTCGACAATGCCTTGATCTGTTATTGAAACATGGTGAAATAATCCACTTTATAAGCATTGCTGTTGGGTGGGGGTTTGACGGAGTAGATTTGAGGCTTAGATGTGGATGTACTTTTGGAGTTTTGCGATGACGAGGCAGAGTCATACCTGTGTTGGCCCTTGTTTGTGAGGCCAGAGTATTGTTTTATATTGTCTTGCGGATGATATGGGGGAGAACCTTCATGCTAAATCTCAAGTCAACTCGCAAGAGTCGAATAAACAATAAATTGGAAGCACTACTCATGATAGCTATTGTTGGTATGCGACGTAAATTACTATCAAGCTGTGCGCAACAGAACTAAGAAGTTGCTCGCTATCAACAAATTAGACCAGAGATGCGTACAGTCTGAGCTCCCAAAGCTGATGTAATTCAAGCTGCTACCTTTATAGCTCATCACGATCCTTTTTGTCCATTCGTGCCACATTCTCACAGTACGACGAATCAATCATGCTCCGTCTCCAGAGCGCAACACCAGCAGCAGCCGCGTATGTTAGATCCTGGGAGACTATCAATTCCACTTTTGGGCCTGTCATGGCCTCCTTATATCTGTGAATAGGGTCGTTTTGTATACGCGTGATGGCTTGTCTGACGGAGTCCATGAACTTTGGGTTATCCGCGGCCTCACCAGCTACAAGCACTATGGAGTGCTTTCCGAGGGAAAAATCACCGGGAAAGTCACCGCTGGTGACGTACTCTTCAGCTTTGGATACAAGGTAATCTTCAAGTTTACGCCAAAAGCTCTCCTCATCGCTTGCGTGCTCTTGTTGGTATAAACCAAGTTCAGGATTGATGGTTCCTAGTCGATTACTCGAAGCTGAAAAAGAGTAGCACGTTGCTTGTTGAAAGGAGGTGTATAGAGAGTGATTTGTGAAGCTAAGCAATGTCGTTAGCGGCACATCATTTGTCGCGGTAATAGGAGAAAACGATACTTGCCTAACAAAATATACTATTTGGTGTGTAGTTAAAGGTTCAGTTTCGTAGGCCCATGGAGGCTCATCAAATATACTAGGGCCGAAACAACGAAGCTTTGGGCATATCCGGCGCCCGTTGGCAGCGAGAACAGTATTAGTCTCGCCAAGATAGACAGAATCCATATTCTCAATCGTTACAGGCTTGAGGCCTGCGAGTATGCGCGCCCTTTGCAGCAGGCCATCCAGTAATGCTTCCTCATGTTGCCATGCACGCACATATGGCGCAGTGAAGACGACAGTGGCTGGCAGAGGTGCTCCAAGAGTGGCTTCTGATGCAATTCGCAGCGACCTAAGCATCTCAGCGAGGATTGTACCGCCATACGTTGGGCCAAGCCCAGTATATCGATTTAATAAGATCAATATTTCTTCCCATAGTAGACTAGATCTAGTACGCTCTTCATACCAATACAGGTAGTCTTTCTGTTTCTCCAACTCGCTTTGCATAAAAGCCCTGTATCGTGGGCTCCCCTCGATCTTGGCAAGCTTGACAATAGTTCCGTTAGGCAGATGTGCGACCGCAGTCCTAATCATGTTAGATGGAATGACTTTTGAGCAAGAGTCAACGTACCCGTAGGACTGCCCAAGATCAAAGCCGATGGCAGGTCGTGGGTCGACTCTGCTGGCCAACGTGAAAGGCAGAATGGCCAAGAGGCAAAAAACGGTGGTTAGCCGAAGGCTATTAGAGTCGGATCGATGAGTTAGTTGGACCATGACGAAGCCTTAATGATTTACGAAAGCAGAGGTTCAATCCAGTGACTGTTTACGTTGCGCGGGGGCTGTGAGTTGGCCAGGCTGAAGTTGCGGCGTGACTCAAAGGAAACGTACCAACAACCTATTATAACACCTGCATTTGTTATCACGTGGGTAATGAATGTGCTCTGTGCTTAAAAGAAGGCATTATACATTTGAACGGCCCTAAAAAACTCTCAAAATTCGCCTGTTTAAAATACCACAGGAGGCGCTTATTACCTGGCTCCCCTGTGCGAGTATATAAATACATGTACGCGCCCATACATAACCTACTGTTGCTGCCTGGTAATATTTCCTGTAGCAGCACAAGCAATAACAACGGCTCGTGTCTTTTTACTTCCTTTCTTATTGCATACATTGCGCATCTTATACACCAGCTTCTACGTCGTTGTCTCCATAGTAATGCTCAAAGACATGTAGGAGACGCTCAATGGGCTACCAATGAATATCCCGACTAACCTGGTGATTAGGTCTGATGAGGCCATCCGCATACCATACGCCGCAGGCGTCTCTCTACGTCTTGAAATTACCCAAAACTACCAAGACTTACCCTTTCCTCGAGTGACTACGGCATCCATTACTAGGGTACTCGATATCACCATGTCTTCGGTAATGTGCGTTACCATTACTCTAGACTCAGGCCAAGACATTCACGCAGTCCTTAAACTGTACGATCGTCGGTTCGGCGTGGATCTTCGCGACTACAGAATGGTACATTTGCCTCTTACAATTGAAAAGGAAGCATTGTTTGAGTCCTTTGTTAGGCGCAACGCTATCGACCCTTTTCTCACACAGCTGGCTCAAGACCAAGAGAGGGAACTTATACCCATCCCACCCCATCACCACCTCGACGACGACAACTTTGAGGGTAGTGAAAAGTACGAGGCGGCTCTCTGGAAGGATTGTAATGACATGTTCTACTGTGAGACCAAGGCCTATGAGTTGCTGAAAGATCTTCAAGGAGCCGGAGTACCGCGTTTGCTGGCCACCGTCCGCCTAGCAGACACAAGCTCTATCATACCGTCGGATCTCATCGACGGACCTGATGCCAAGTACTGGGACGTTAATGGCATTCTCCTCCAGTACATTCCTGGAATTAACCTGATCAATCTCGACAGCTCATCAATAGACGTCAAGGAATGTCCGATCTTGGTACAGCGTTCTGTGGATTTGGTTCACAAAATCAACGAATACGGCGTGGTCATGATGGACTGTTCCACACGCAACGTGATTGTGGATCAAGAGTCGCATCAACCTTTTGTTATCGATTTCGCGCAGTGTTGGTTCAAGCATGAAATGAAAATGTGGGAGCCTAGCAACGAACAGGACGATGAGGACGATGAAGACGATGAGGAGGAGGAGAGTGAGGAGAAAGTGGCTAAAAATGAAGAAGATGAAGGAAAAGAGACTGAGGGGAAAGAGAATGAAAGGAAAGAGAACGAAGAGAAGGAGAGCGGGGAAAAAGAGACTAAAGAGAAAGAAGATGAAGAGAATGAGGGCGAAGAGAAGGAAGACGAAGAGAAAAAGGACGAAGAGAAAAAGGACGAAGAGAAAGAGGATGAGGACAGCGAGATCGACCTGGAAGATGAGTACTGGTATCGAGTAAGGTCTACTGACAATCCTGGTGCTATCGGATATGTTATGAGAACGCGACTACAGAGAGAAAAGGGTGTCAAGATCAAGGTCCAATTCCCAGATATCTATGAGAGACCGATAGAACAAGATAATCAAGGGAGTAGCTATTCAGCACTCCAAGTTAGCTCCACGTTGGCTATCTATAACCTCTGCGACTACTTGAAGTTTGAGTATCGAATTGATGTGAAAGAAAGCCGTTTACCGTGCTTACTGCTACAGGAATTTACCTGCTGGTACGTAAGTAAGTGTAGTATATACCTCATTCTTTAAGTACCTGTCACATTTACAACTATTTACGGCTATAGCTACATTCCTCTAGCATCTTCTACTATGAATACATTTTTCTAGCGTCTTCTACCATAACTACATTGGTCTAGTATCAGGTATTATTCTCAGGTCGCACCACGGAATGTTGGATAGCACAATCAGGAACCATGTTGAACACATGTAGGCACCTCCTCCCCCGACTATAACAAAGGGGGAAGAGGGGAAAGGCTGCTAGGTAACATCCACGAGTACAAGTAATGTATTGGATTGGATGTGATCAAGGGATGTCCAAGCCGCAATAAGGCATCAATTCTAGATCAGCATGAATGGCCACTCTCGGCCTCACGTAAAACTTGAATCAGAGTACAGCCAACGCAAAGCCAAGCAAAATATGACAGAGATGTACGACGCAGCAGGTAGGACCAAGGCTAATTTTGTGCTACCCTTGGAGGCTGCCTGAAAGGATTGTCTGTAAGTCATCGTATCAATTGCCTCACTCTGGTCAAAGCCAAGGATTCAAAGGGGTCACATTCTCATGAGCATAAAAATGCCCGTTTGCGCTTTTACAGGGCTTCCATCGAGCTTTGCTGGCATTTATACCTGATATTGTACTGTTGACGCCTCTCCAACGGTTACGCTTTTGGAACGCCAGCTCATTTTGATGAAATATCCTTGATGCTGTAGAAGGCTAAGACAAAATTGACCTACTTAATATTCCAGAATCTCTTCCTGTGATAGAAAGACAAAATGTCGAACGTTTATAGGAAGGGCAGTGGGCTCAGTCTTGACGATGGCGCTACTGCAACCAATCCCTCTGGGCTTCTTACTCCCCCAAGGACCCCTTCCCCTACGCCGGATACTGCTGTGAAAATTGATCAGCAGCCAACAAAAGAGATCGATCTAAGCGTGTTGAAATGTCGACTTAATCTCCAGGATGGGCGATGTGGATGTATCACCCAACAGGGGAACCCCTGTAAAATGTATACTCCGGAAAAGAATAGGACAGAGGTGGATGGCTTGATAGAATCAATTGTGGATTTGACTCAGTCATCTATCGAACTCGAAGACAGGCTACGAAAGTTGGCTGAGCTAGTTCACTGTCGTTTTCATCCCTACGAAAGACATGTAGAGGATCGAGTTGAGAAATGGACATCTGTTTTCCCTACTGGAGACCCCGATACCAAACCATCTATACCTCTAGCGAAACGGGTCACGATTGCTCTACGTCGCGATTACTCCCATTGCAATAACCGTCATTGCATAGGGAAGACATTGAAGCAGGAGGATTGCCGTTGGAAGCTTGATGGACAAAAGATGCAAAATTACACCAAAACTATTGATGAGATTATCAAGTCAGTGGCTGGCTTTGATGATGTTAAAATTCAGTATCTTCTCAAAGTCCTCGCATATAATAGGCTTTGTCATCACCACCAATATCAGTCATCCAAGCATATAGAGTCATGGACTTCGAGACTCATGGAGATTCGCAACACATACCAAGCAGAAGCTAAGCAATTGGCGGGCGGCTGTACGCTGGACGGCTGTGATGTGTCTGACACAACTTCACAACCAGAAACAGTTCAAAGTCTAATGCTCAAAAATAACACTAAACATGATCTTGAAAAGCGAGTCGACTCAACACCTGTTGACGTGGCATTACCCCCGCTGGGCCAATACTGGCCCAAAGCTTTTGATGAGAGTCCCTTTAAAATTATTAAGAGAAGAGATAGCCCTCAAGACCTAAAACCTTCATACACAGAGATCAAAGCCAACGCGATGCGTCCTTTGGAAGAGAAGTTGGGTGATCTAAAGAAGGGATTCATATATCTTTATACGGTTAAAGGAAACGAGAGATTTGTCAAAATCGGATACACTACTCGCAATCCAGCAACACGGCATGAAGAGTGGAAGTTGAGCTGCAATAGAGAACCCAAGTCGCTCTATGAGGGCTCAATAGTCCCAAATGCCCGCCGTATCGAGGCCTTGTGCCATGCCGAGTTGGACTATTGTCGGACAAGCGTCTATTGTACCGGCTGTTTGATACAGCATATTGAATGGTTTGAAATTACGCCTGATGATGCCATTTCGGTTATCCAGAAATGGTCAAAATGGATGGAATCTAATCCATATACTGAGACACTGCCAGAGTCCGGTGTAAACTGGGCATTAAAAGCAGAAGAGATGAAGAAGCTTGATAATATGGATACATTCATGAAGGATCTAGCGCTTCGATTTGATGAATGAGCCGAGGCATTAAGCACTGGTGTTGGGTTGGGTTGGTAGCTCGGACAAGGAAAGAAATTGGATACAGTACATGGATCAGCTGATGAAAAGTTGTAGAGAAGCAGGTGACAACTGCATGCATAGCGACATATTATTGATAGCGAATTGACTTGGCAATTGAGTTTATGTCTTCAACCTTGGAGCCTTGCGGTGGCCTCCATCGTTGTTTATGAACGACATGCCCCATCTACTACAATATGCCTCTAGGGTGTACCTAAGGACATTGGGCTTGAGAACATTCTCGTAATTCGATTGATAAAGCACAATTGAAGCTGTGTAGTTAGATTGTTAGATTCTGAAATTTAAATCTCATGTTCTGTCTTCTGATAGCTTCAAAGGGACGCCCAATAAAATGGACCTCGTTTAAGAGTACATGGAATGACATCAAAGCTCATATCCAATATATTAAATACATTCATTGGATACCAGCAAAAAAAAGCACACCTATGGTAGCAAGAACTTAGGTACTTGAATCTTCCATGCAATTTAGCTAAACCTGATGAAAAAAACCTACCTAGAGACTGTACCTCTTGTACCTGAAATAGTCGGTGCCAACATCGGACCCCCACCACACTTCAAATGGGAACATTTCTAGTAAGTCTTTGGATCGCTCGCGGCCATTAAAGCTGCCATTTAAATATCCTTGGCATGACCGTGCCCATCTCGAAGTCCAAGGAGAAACATCTTCCACCCTAGGACAACTGTTTAGATCCAGAGATGAGGCAAACTTCCTTTTTAATGCTTCCAGCGCTCGTCTTCTATAGTTGCTTGCGCCCTTCGAATCAGCGGATGTGTAAGCATCTGCAAGACATATGTAAGTGGTAATGAGTACGACTCCATCTTCTTCATCGATGTCATCAAGATCATCATGGCTCGCCTGTGATGCCTCTTCATCAAGCTCGGTATCACCATCATCGCTGGACAGTGATGCCTCTTCATCAAGCACTGTGTCATCATCATCGCTCGCCTGCTCTTCATTGAACCCTGAGTCGTCATCGTTTAGCTTAGATCTGCAAAGAGTGGAAACAACCTTGGAAAGCAAGCGATGGGATTCCTTGCTGTCTCCATCTTGCTGATACGCCAAAGCAAGAAAAAATCTTCATAGTATGAAAGACGTAGATGTTTGTCGGCCAGCTTCCTGAATACAGTTGACGCTTCTTTCGGTTTGGACACCGCCACACAAGCCGCGCCCATACCAATTAATATTCTTGTTAGGTCAAAATTCGGTAGCTTCTCCTCAGCAAACTTGATGCATTCCTTATAGTAATTGTACGAGGCCGTTTTCGCTTTGTGTCCATTCTGTAGGCGAGCGGAGAAAGCCAGCGCCTCATAGAGATGGAGCTTCTTTGCATTGTTGCATTGAGGATTTGCAAGCATTTCAGGCATTGTCTTCAAGATAAGCTCCTCGCTCTTTGAAAACAACCCATGGGCCAAAAGAAGGTTAACAATGGTTGAAAACCGACCAGTACCCTGAATGTGGTCCTGGGCAAACACAATCTCATCCAATATTTGAGAAACTTTTTTTCTTGGCCAAGTCTTGTATAAGTACCCAGAAGGGTGTCAATGGTGATGCCAAAATCATCATAGGCACAGCTCCGAAACCATTTCCTCAACTTCATTTTTGACAACTCCTTCTTTGCAAGCTCAAATCTTCCGGCGTTGTACAGTAGCCTAGCAAGATGAAACTGAACGATGTCGATGAATATCTTGCTCACCCCTTTCCTGGCACAACTTATTGTATCCATCGCAACATCTGCTCTCCCTAACGCTACATTCGCATTCACCCAAAAACGTAAGATCCTCGAAAAAGACTGGCGATCAATAGCACTGGTACTCACAGTACCATCCACGAATGGTCTGAAGAGCTCGTCCAGATCCTCGTAGAGGTTTTTATCATCATAGGTCTCAGCAACCTCTAGGACGAATTTAATCTTCTTCTTCTGAAAATATGGAGTGTTTTTGATGACCCTGTAGCACTGGTCTCTCAAAAACCCAGCAGGAGATCCTGAGCTAGGATCACTGACAGCAGTGCGTCCGACTACCATGCGACTAAACTGGGTCGCCAAGTCCGCCACGCCCACCCTCCGGCGAAAAATCAATTTGTGCTCAATCAAGCGTCCCATAGCGATAAGGCACATATACTCTCGAAGAGGATTCATATGAGTCGCCTGAAGTATCTCCATTGCTTCTCGATAATGAACTTCTGCATCCATACCCCATGATGTATGGCCAACCCATAACCTGGCCCAAGCAGTGCAAATACCTTTCTCTTCTATGACCCTTTGAAGAGCACTCCGGAAAATCTTCAATCCTTGCTCTCTTCTGTCAAGGACTTTCACAAGGTAAATGCCTACCTCCATCAATGTGAAAAATGACATTTCCTCAATAGAACTCGTAAGTGCCGTCATTATAGTATCAATGGGGTTGATAAGCAGTAGGTCTCTCGTATGAATCATAGTGCTGATCAAATTATCAATCGGTAAATTTCTCATTATAACGGCCAGATTATCTTGTGCGCGACTGGTAAGGCGATGGATATTTGCTGTTAAAGAGGAGGCCCCAGCCTGTCCTCGCCCTTTCTTTTTGCTTTGCAGAGCAGCTTCTCGCCCGTCGTCACTGTCATAAGCACCAGATCCGTTATCATCATAATAATCGACAAGCTGATGCAGAAAAGATGTCGAAAGCTGCTCGCTGTCTTGATATTGAGCCGGAGAGTCGGATATTGATTCTTGTTCGACATCAGGGAGGGAACCCAAGGCTCGTCTTACTTTTGTATCTGAGTAGCTCCAGGCTCCTAGAAAGTGGCAGGCATCGTCCCAAAATTGGATTGGTATATCACGGTTGCTTTCGTCTTCTTTCTTGAGTATCATGTTCGCTAGAACACTAGCGTTGCCTGACTTCAAGAATTCAAAAATTTGGAGTGATTCGTCTTGTAATGTAATATTTGACTCCAATAGGTGTGAGAATAAGTAATGGGATGCGTAATTGAGAAACGTATTGTCGTTGATGGAATCTTCCATCTGATCGCTATCAGTTTGAGTCTGTCCGTCAATGCATTTCATATAAGTCAAACATGAGAGCCCAAGCATCCGATGGCAGTCTTGGTGCTCAAGACGGAAGAATTCAATGTCATATTCATCCACTCTCTCCCAGAGATGGGAAGATCGAAGGAAAAACTCTCGCATAGAGGTGTGTACCAGTTGGACGACATCGTCTTCAACGCTTATGAAGTCCCCACAAGCCTCGATGATGCTCTCTGGTTTAAGTAAATTTGCCTGGTAGCTGGACGCATGTTGCGAGAGTGGAAGGGCGAAAGCATGTGCACGGAGAAGTTCCATCATTGTAAAGGGACGCGATGCTCCGATGATGAGAGTGAAGAGGTCTTTTGATCGTTTCTTGACTGATTCTCCTGTATATTTCATCATGATGCTAGATAGCATGCGACTGTAATGCCTATCTAAGTCATCTGGTCGTCGATCCAGTGCTTCATTGATCTCGCGCTCGCTACCCGCGGTGCGCAAATCGTTGAATATGTATTTGATCCACAAATACATGTTGGCAGATTTTGATTCCAGAACCTTTTGTATCTCATCACGGCGGATTTCTTCAATTAACTGACAAGTTTTCAACTCGGATGCGATAAATCTCCCAATGTCGTTTTTGATTAGATTGCTTGTCAATTCAATTTCCGAAGGCCATCTGGTGAGAGCTCCTCGGAGGCTAGATCGTCTTCCAAACAAGAGGAGCCGCATTCGAGCGTTTGCCTTTAGCAGCGTTTCCATATGGTCAAGAGGACCTGGTGAAGGCTGGTTCCAATTGTCTTCAGACTCGTCGATGCCATCAATGATGACGTATAATTCTGATTCAAATTCTTTGGCCAACTCGACAACCATGCCGATGAGATCGTCGGGCTCATTGATGGGCTTTGTTTTGTCCAGAAGGCCTGATATATGATGTCTTTGCCGTTCGCTTGGAATTATTTGAATGATCTGTGACAGAAGAGCCCTCAATAATGCTCTTGTATCACGTTGATTCCTGAAATCTGTAGAGAAGGAGAAAAATAACGTCGGATGCTGTTTTCTCAGCTCATTTACAACATATGCCGCCAAGGTTGATTTACCACAGCCCACAACACCGCTAATTATAAGAACCCTTCCCTCTGGATTGGTATCATTAGTGATCGGAGGGGCTGAGGGCGTACTTTTGCTGTCCTGTACCTGCGGCGCGACATGCCAATGACTGAAGGTTGGATACGTCCAGATCCATTCTAGTGTACCGCCTAGCCTCCTGTCTTTTACCTTGGGTAGGGGAAAGCTGAAGCGCTCGTACACCTGGTCTAACGCTTTGTGTTGAGCTTCCAAATCTATCATATGGTCTTCCAGAAGCTGTTTGAGTTTGTGAAGCCTCTCCGCATGATTGTTTAGATCTCTCTCGAAGCCCCCAAGCACGAGGCGTCCTCTCTTCAATACCCGACCATGACCTTTGTGAGAAGCTTCCAAATCTTTCAAGACCTCTTGAATCGTATTCATTCTACTTTCAATGTCCTCAATGAGACCTTGCAGAGTCTGATCCTGATCAGAGATCGAAAGATGTTCTTGACGCCGCTTGATGTTGAGAAGGAAATTTTGCAAGTGAGATAGATCGGCCTGAATCTCTCGAGCAATTTCATCCATCTTGGTTTTGCTAGTAACCCTCTTTATAAAATCAATGACATTTTTGAGGAATTTGAGTAGATCGATTGTTGTTTTGATTGCCCCCGTGATCTCCATTGTTGAATCTCCTAGATACAGTAGAAGAGTTGAAGGAGACTGCTTGCATAGTCTGTAGAGATTGGAAGAGTGAGGATTTTGATGAAATAGGGCACGATGCCAACTTTGAGAATATTTACAACATCTGGGAACGGAATGAAAGGCGCATCGCCTTAAAACTCAGATATTGAACGATCGGGCAGCAGCAACAGCGCCTAACGGTGTGCATATGTACATACATGTACATAAATACATGCAAGTGTATGATAACACATTCAGAGCCACGTGTATCTGCCAAGATACGTGTCATTGCTATCACCAGTCAACCTGTGGAAAGGTCACCGAAGCTTACCAGCCTTTAGGCTGTAAGGCATTTTTTTTTTCAGGACAAGGCGACCACTCATGAGAAGCCCCCGCGTAGAATATGCGATATGAGGGGCCTAAATGGAGGGCCGGCTATCTGAGCTGAAAACACTGCAAAGCTGATGGTCAATGTCGTCGCCGCTGGATCGATCGTCAAAAATATATAGAATCTTTACTTTATTAAAGCGTTTAGTCAATATTATGATAAATTTACACTTTATTAATAAGCTACAGTTGAAGCTGTATGGGCTAGATTGTCAGAACAGGCGTCTGTGACTGGATTGCTGGGGTGGGAAGGCTTCAATGTTATCTGGATACTCGAAGCCGGGAGGCCTGTTTAGGTAGGTAACTACATTTAACACTTAACGGACAAGAATCGTCATTTTGGATATGTTGGAGTCTAAGCTGACCTTTGCAGTTCTTTACGGAAGAGTAAATCGTACTAATATGATGGCAACCGGACCGAAAGTCCAGCCGAAGATTCGCAGTAATTTAAAAAGAAGCGAAACTACCTGCTAATTCCGTGAACGAGTGAGTGCTACTGCACGGTGATGAGTGGAGAGGCGCGGGCCGAATTCAGCTCCTCCAATTGCCGGGGCGATACGACCAATGATGCCGGTATTCGAGAATGTTGCGGATGCGGGGAGAATAGAATCAATCTAAGCAGGAACATAGCATAGTCGAATGAAGCCCTAGTCCATTGCAACGTCACAGCGCCGCCACATCGCAATGTGTTTCTTTTCTCGTGCCTAGGTAGTAAGAAGAGTACTAGCATGCGGCAGTGATCCTCTCAAGGGCACATTCCACTCATCACCTGATATATGTAAGTGATCATTACTTTTTCGTTGACAGACATGAGCCGTGCCCATCTGTGTATAAGTGAGTATTTAGCTTAGCAGCTGTCAAAGTCAGGTGCTATAAAACAAGGCTGTTCAATCCATCTTCAAAGCATACATCGCAGTTCACCTTTTGGGAGTTCTTGTTTGTGCGTGATGTCCATGAGAAGAGACAACTATCACACAACTGCCGTTAGAGTTGCTAGGTTAGTCCCATCTATGCTGCAGCTAAGACGCCTGAAGCGGTCCAATCGCCTTTGTTTGAGGGTTGCCTAGCTGAGGCTAGAAACTGTGGAGGTAGCATGTTAAACCCGGCAGCGGCATATTTGTACAGTTCCATGTAAGCGAAAGAGCTGACGCTCTCCGGAATCGCCCAAACGAGTCACCCGATCTTAGTCTGATAGAGCGGCGATCCGCGATTCCAGCGCTCTTGGTCGCCTGATATCTTTTGAGTAGCCATGCTGCCCTTTTCAGGCCATATATTCCGCGCTAGATGGATTAAAAGAGTTCCAAGTTCTTCTTTGGGCTTGGTCCAACTTATGCGCCCGTCCGCTTTGAAGTCTCGAAACCGCAATTTGTCATGTGCTCCAGATGAAGCAAAGTGAATGTGGGCCAATAGCGATGAAAAGGATCGATCCTAATGGTGACTTGAGTGGATTAGCTTTCAAGGACTGTGTATAGCTAAAACACGCTTGCTCTCCACCTTATACGCCTAGTTTATGTTGTATACGCTTGCTTGACATTCTATGTGTTTCCTTTTTTGTTAGATACACTGGGATCAAGGGCCTCAATAAGATATCACTTTGAGCTTATATTAACATCGGGCAGGAGAAACCTGCCGAGAAAAACGCTCGCATAAATACACAAACCGTTGTCCCTCAGAGTCCGCCCACTCTTTTGATGTGGTGATATAGCTAAATGAAGGCGCATCTAAGAGGAGCTGCCATATCAAAATAAATTAGTAGACGGAGAGCTTTTCGGCAGTATAGTCATGCTATATTGAAGGATTCATCGCCTAGTCGCTCGCGATGTAACATGGGGTCATTCTTCAAGCCATCATTTGCACTTTCTTTAGCAGATTTAGGAAGGACGCAGAACGGCATCCTATCCGCATCGTGAAGGCTAACTGGTGTTTCTGAATCCAGTTCGTTTTTTGCATCACGGTCTTCTTGTTTATATATAATAGCTTCTCTTTCATTGTCTTGTCCAATATATTACTCTGCAGACATGAGCTCCAGTTCATGCCCTTACTGTCAACTACAAAGATTAAAGTCGTCATCTATTTCAAGGTAGTGACCTCCGGGTAGAAGTCCTCAGTATTGAGGCAACCATCAACTGGGCTCTAGCAAGATGAAGGCCCTTAGTGTTTTCGTCTTTGGTGCTGCCGCCATTGTCCTCTCAGGACGTTCCGTAGCCACCAACTTCTTGAATCATAGTCAGTTGCTTTCCGGATTTGAAGACCCCAACTGGTTCGAGCAGAACATTCCGTTTCTTGATGTCCCCAATTCACAGATTCAAGCCGTCTACTACTACCGTTGGCAGACTTACAAGGAGCATCTTACCTACACCGGTGCCCAGTATGGTTACATGCTCAGCGAGTTTTTAACGCCAGTCTCTTATGGTGCGCCGTACGGAGGCGTCGTAGCCGCTGCAGGACATCACATCATCGAAGGGCGGTGGCTTCGGGATCAGAGATACGTTAAAGATAATATTAATTACTGGTTGGCTGGCCCTGGAACGTTCCCCAAACCGCAAACTGATACTTACAATCTCGACACCTCTGATTGGGCCCACGAATACAGCTTCTGGGTAGCCACCGCCGTGTGGCGCCATTATCTTGTAACTGGAGATCGAGATTTCGCCATTGGTCAGTTGGATAATCTTGTCAAACAATACCGGGGTTGGGACAACCACTTCAACCAGAGCCTCGGACTTTACTGGCAGGTCCCTGTCTGGGATGCCAGCGAATGCACAGCCGCATCCTATCAGACCAGCGATCCTTATCACGGCGGTGCTGGATATAGACCTACCATTAACGGATATCAGTATGGAGACGCTCGTGCTATCGTGTCTTTGGCCACCTTGAAGGGAGACACGGCCTTGGCTTCTGAGTATACAAGCCGAGCCAGCGCTCTACAGACGGCAATGCAGAATACTCTTTGGGACAGCTCGCGTCAGTTCTTCATGCACCGGCAACGGGACAACAATCCCTCGGGAGCGCTGCTTACTACTCGGGAGATTATGGGTTACTTTCCGTGGATGTTCGACATGCCACAAGCTTCTGGCATCGCCGCCTTCTCCCAGCTGAAGGATTCTCAGGGCTTTGCGGCTACGTACGGACCTACCACTACGGAACGACGAAGCCAATGGTATATGTATCAAGGCGCAAACTGCCTTCAATGGGATGGCCCATCATGGCCATACGCCACTGCGCAGGTTCTCACCGCTGTGGAAAATGTGCTCCATGACTATCCTGCGCAATCATACATTACATCGACCGATTACTATAACCTTCTTGTTGGTTACGCCGCAACCCAATATAAGAATGGGATCCCTTATGTTGCCGAAGCTCATGATCCCGACGCAAATCAGTGGATGTACGACACTTATAACCATAGCGAAGACTATAATCATTCCACCTTCATTGACAACGTCATCGCTGGGCTCCTTGGACTACGTGGGCAATCCAATGATACTCTGACGGTTGATCCTCTCGTGCCGTCCTCATGGGACTACTTTGCACTGGAGAATGTTGAATACCACGGAAATCAGGTAACAGTTATCTGGGATTCATCTGGTTCGCGCTACAACCAGGGTTCTGGCTTGAGAGTTTTTGTTGACGGCTCTCTCGCGGGTACTCGTTCTACTATTGGTTTGCTCACCGTCAACGTCGGCAGTGCAGTTATCCAAACCATCAACTCACAGGTCAACATCGCCGCCAACACCCAGAAGTTCTCATCGGGGTCAACGCCATTCGCATCTTACACCTCGCCTTACGACGATGTCTGGAGGGCCGTCGATGGCATCGTATTCCGCACTGCCGTACCCCAGAACAGCCGCTGGACTTCATACCAGAGCCCCAACGCCCAGGACTATTTTGGCGTAGACCTCCGACGGTCGCAGGCAGTTTCCAACGTCCGGCTATATTTCTACACCGATGGCGGCGGCGTAAAGCTTCCCTCGAGCTACGATCTCCAGTATCTCTCTGGCAGCACCTGGATCACAGTCCCCGGTCAGCAGCGGAGTACAGCCTCTTCGGCGTCAAACACACTGACACAGATCACCTTCCCGACAATCACCACGTCGCAACTGCGTGTCATGGCCCCCAACCCTGGCGGCGGATCGGGCTGGGGTCTGTCCGAGTTTGAAGTGTGGACCGCAGCTGTCTTCCAGATTCAGAATCTGAACAGCGGCAAGCTCATGGGCGTCCAGAACGCGTCCAAGACCAATGGCTCTTACATTCAGCAATATGAAGACAACGGCACCAGGGATCATCTATGGCAGTTCGTCAAGGCGCCTGGCGGTTGGTACAAGATCCAGAACCTCAACAACGGGCTCCTGCTGGCCGTCGAAGGGCAGTCAACGTCCAACAGTGCGCGACTTCAGCAGTTGCAAGACGATGGAACAGACAACCAGCTTTGGCGAGTGCAGTCAAACAATGGCGGGCAATATTTGATAAAAAATAAGAATAGCGGGCTGGTCGTTGGAGTTGATGGCGAGTCGACGGCCAATAGCGCCAACGTTGTCCAGTTCCAGGATAACGGGACCAACGACCATCTATGGAGCTTGCTTGCGGCTGTTCCTGCTAGTTGAGATTCAATCTCGGTCCTGGATTGATGCATGTATTCTTGCAGAGTGGCTACCTAGTAGTTAGCCTGCACTGTGTATAATATTAGTGGCTTGAACTGACCAAGCTTCCATGTTTAATCACGTACATAAAATAGCTGACCTTCATGAGAATCTTAAACATTATACTGTCAATTTTAGACCCCAGATACAAGCCTTTCTCTGGTTTCTTTTTTTCCTTCTTTTTTCTTTTGTCATATAAAACGGACGGCATAGATAATAATAGATATTCCGTGATCCCATCAAGTTGTTTCTTTGGTTCATTCTCTCTTACTATGGACACGACTGAGATCTAGTGGTTAAATCACGGGGTTCTGTTTCCTAAAATTTATAAAGTTTGTACAAAGAGTATAATGTGCCAAATAATGTTTATATCTGTTGCGATAGAAGAAAAGGGGGAGATAATAGATATACTTTAAACCTTATTGCTTCTGGCAGCGTGGATGGCGGTGATTTTTGTAGTGGTGATTTTGTGGTGGTGATTTTTGTGGTGGTGATTTTTGTGGTGGTGATTTTTGTAGTAGTGATTTTTGTGGTGGTGATTTTTGTGGTGGTGATTTTTGTGGTGGTGATTTTTGTGGTGGTGGTCCGAAGGCTGAAGGAGGCCTCTGGACGCGTTGAATCATTGAAGCGGCATGATTGGAAATCAATGCGAATCGGTACTTTATTTGGCCAATAGCTGCTACCTGGCGGGGAAGCGATGACGACCAAATGGAGGAGGAAGATGAGGATGAGGATGAGGTGGTGCCGGTGCTGACGCAGTTTTTGTGTCCCAAAAGTGGAGGAGGGTGGCCCAGGGGAGGGCGAATTCTACGTATAAAGTCCCCCGGTCGCTTCCAAGAATCTTCCGACTCCCATCACTCCCACATCGCGCTCGCTCTCTCTTCATTTACGAGATTTCACAGAAAACCCCATCATTATTGACTTTTCCTTCCGTGTTGTTTCATCGAGAATAATATTTGGAATGGCTTCCTTGCAGCCACAGCACAGCCTACACGGGGCTGATGATGGAGAGTTGGAGTTCAACAGCCCATCGGACAATCCACCCGCAGTCTCTTCTAATGAAGAGTCGACCATGGATTTTATGAGTATTCATGATTCATCATATGATTACAGCGAACAGGATATATCGTAAGTTTACATAAAGCCTGCACTTACTTCATGGTAATCTCCAAGGAATATGGTGTATCAAATAACGTCAAATAAATCTATGCGCTATCATCTATTAGAAAATATCATTAAAGGAGATAGCCGAGAATCGCTAGTATTGATGGGTCTCGAGCTAATTGCCCCGGGCTGTGAGCAACGTCGCAGCCCACAAGAACTATAAACACCAAAGAATTGCGCCCAGTCGTAGGCGACTGTCGTACGGAGTACGAATGAGCTGGAGAAATAATGCGCTTTTATACAGGTAAGAAGAGCAGAAAACAAGAGGGGCAATCAGGTAGGTCAGCGAGCTTGTCTGTATGATGATAGGCTCAACTATATATAGCTCTCGCCTTAGATCAAGGCGATGATCTCCTCCTTGCTCGGCGGCTACCCGCTTTTTAAGGTCGACGCAATTCTCTGAGGAGATACCCCTTATCTACACAATGATTTTAGAGGAATTTAGCTTACCATTACAAACTGTGAAAGTCTGCGTCAATTCTCCGGTATACGGGATGGTTTTGTTGTTGGTCTAGATGCTCCGGGTGTAATCACTTCCACGCCCAATAAGTTGGAAGAGTCCACTGGGAATGATCTATCGGTAGATGTGCGCGATAAAGACTACTTGGATAGTCCGAGATGCCCAAAGATCAGTGATATACTTCCGTTTAATGACGTTCTTAAAGACCAAAAATATCCCGCTACGTCTGAAAGTGTGGTACTCTCGTCTAGTTTTGAAGTGACGCCGCCCAGATTGAGTGACTCCGTCAACCGGATGTTAGAGTAGGTCATTCGCTTTCAAATTGAATAAGGTCTTCAAGGCTCATATATCGATAATAGTACCGCTAAGCCTATACGAAACCAAATTTGCGTAGCTCGTTTCGGAGCAAAACGTTCTCTTGAACGTCATTTACAGTATTAAATTTTATTCTGAGGTTTTCTTTGAAGTACTGGTTACTAATGTGTTACCAGGACCATTCACTGTTCCGAAAAGCCTTACGCTTGCAAGCTTTGTTCTATGAAATTTGGAGAGAGCAATTCACTCACGCGCCACTTAAGGTATTCACCTGTATTGCATGAATTGACCCGAAATACTAATGTTTTACCGGTAGTTGTCACTCTCCCGAAAAGCAATTTGCTTGCGATTGCTGTTCCATGGAATTTAGAGGAAGCGATGAACTCAAACGCCACTTAAGGTATGAAGCCACATGCTGTGAACCAGATCTGAAATGCTAAATAGAGTTAGAGGTGTCCATCGTTCAAAGTAGCCTTTTTGGTGCGCTTCTATCGAGAACAGCTAATGGCATGCGTCGCTTGAAATATTCCACAGCGTGGATGGAGGGTTTGCGAAAGGGTTCGAATTATGCATCAAACATTTTATGGTTGGGCGAATGAATGGGCTAGGAGAAGCATACTTCTGATGGTACACGATGTCCCTGAGTGTATTAGCTAATAGCCAAATCAATAAATTTCTTTCAACATCTAATAGCTCTCTCTTGTGATAATATTACTTGATTTCTGTATTGCATCAACTAGTGAAAGGATCAAGATTCAGCTTAAGCGATTGTAATACATGAACTCATTTCGTCTTTCAATCCTTTGCATCTTAATTTCCCATTTTTCTCCTCTTTTGTTTCTTCATTTTTCTCCTCCCCTGCCGCTCCTTCTCTGCCTCCTTCACTTCCCCTTCCTCCTTCTGCCTTGTTATTTATAAAGTAGCACTATCGCATAATGCGAGTACAGTGACCCAGAGAAAATAGATCCATTCGCAGCGAAGCCCAGCATTTTTGCTAGATATTACGACCCTATAAATGTACTTTCGCGATCAAACATAACGTGTCTAAACAATCGTGGAAGATATTATATGCTTTAGCATCAGTAATAGCTGTTTTAGAGTGTATTACCGGCTCGTGTTGATTTCTAGTTAGGTATTATAAGTAGAATGAAGACATCACCAAGTATAATCGATTATATGTAGACAGTGGAAAATTGGAGGTCCCGTCAAGCTTTTATTTTAACTTTTATGATCTCCATTTTACTAATTCCGAGTCTCCAAATCTAGACTCACACCATTCCATTTTGACAGGCAAGCAAAAAGGGACTCGCGCATCAATCTATAGAGGCTTTCATGGCCAAAGTCTCGAGTCTGGGAAGTGAAGATGGCAGTGATGCCAGCGTTGAAACAGTTACGAGTACAGCCTTTGCTCTAGTGGTTGAAGAGCTGTGTGTTTTAGTCAATCTCAAGATCGACTCCTACAGTGGCATGGGGTTGCAAAAAACACCGTCGGCCTACGTTATGAAATTGTAAGTGATAGGCGTGCGTGGTATTAACAAAATCCGACTCTTGTGTAAGTACCATTTCTCCAAAAAGTAGTAGCTGCTTGCATCTGTAGCAACGATACCTGCTCACTTATTGAAGTATGCCTCCTCGCATCTAAGATCGTTTCTTCCCCTAGCGTTTTGACTGCTATTTATTTCCAAAGCTCAACGCATCCTCACTGGCGGCGCCAAAGTAATGCCACAAAGGTCTAGGCCAGGCAAGTATCCCTTGGAAGCATTGACCACGTGTTGCAGCGGAATATATATTTTATCTATATAAATAATATCTATCATCCAATTGAGAGGTCTAATGAAGACGTAACAAAGGAAAGTTTTTGTCTATCGCATGACATTAGGTAAAGATAGTGTAAAACAAATGAAAGGAAAGGAAAAGTATAACTAATGATAGTATAATGTTGAGTGTTGACATATTTTCGTATAAAATCCTGCGTTTTGGCTTGTGCCTCAATGAGCGTAGTTGTATCTGGAGAAAGGAAATTATACTGCTGGACGCAGTCGTTGGTAATCTGGAAGCAGGGGCATTTGACTGAACTTTCTTTGGTAGCTTGGAGTGAATCTGGGAGCGAGTCTGGGAAGTTTCAGTTCCCAATGCAGAGACGCTGTTGTTGTCCATACTCATGAGAGGAGGCCGTCTGCTTTGAGAGGGAGTAGGAGTGGCGCTGCGTTGTATGTTACTGGGGTTGGCCGTATTTGGTCCTGGAGGTCGGCTGTATCCTGGGCCACGATGGCTATTTCTAATGGGTTGACGTGATGTTGAGTTCTTCCTGTCCAAATAAGGAGGCGGTGGACTTGAAATAGGAGTGGCACTGCGCCGTAATTCGCTGGGGCTGACTACGCTTGCCCCTGGATGACGAGAGTATGTGTTCCTGTATCCTGAGGACCTATCGTTACTCCCGGTACGTGAATCATGTGCTGGTGTTTTCTCAGCAGCAATAGAAGAACGCTGTAGGCTTTGGCTGAGAGGAGCACCACCTTGTCCTTCGTTAGAATTGATCTGGTCTGGCTCTTCGACGAAAGGGAGATTTTCCCGAAGGATGTCATTATTTTCAGTATATGGATCAAATCCCGATGGGATTTCCTCGTCACCATTTAGCGACCCGCTGTCTCTTCTCATGTAGCTACTTTGGCTTGTATTCGCGATAGACCGCGGTGATTGAGGAGGCGACAACGGGTACTCTATAGCCCTTCCATTGGCGTCGTATCCGCTGTTTGGGCGTTTCGTTGATATGTACAGGCCTGAAGAGGCTGGCGCATTGTTAAATTGCCCGTGATTCTGCTCGGAAACAAGACTTTCTTGCTCTCTCCGGACAGGTGATGGAGTTCCAAAACGATATTTGGTCGATCTCGATGGGCTTTGGCGCAGTGATGGAGCACTGCCACCATTGTGCGTTTGACTCTGCTCATGCCCACGGACTCTACGCTCCGGCGAGAAATCTGAGGAGTTTTGACAGATGGATCAGGATCTGAGTGGCGTCTCATGTTATCGTGTCTGTCATTCCTCTCGGACGTATTGCCCTTGGACTCTTCTGGAAACGGCATGGAGGCCTGAGAGGGCATACTTTGTCTTCTCTCAGGTGATAACATCTCAGTTCTATTTTCATCTTCTCGGGGAACCGGCGATTGACCGAGGCCCATGAGGATGTCTCTCATTGCATCATCGATACTCCCCTGTCGAAACTTCGCTGCTAGAAACGGCGGGGCTTTTTGTAGCCACGATTCAAGCGTTTGATGCGTTGGAGAAGTATCATAAGAGCTTGCTCGTTTTGGCGCTTCAATGGCAGCTACTTTTGGGGGTTTCTCTTCTGCGGGAGTTGTTTCCCCCGACTTCGCGTCACGGCTTGTGTCATCCAGTTGGGCCATTTCAAGCGGCGGACGCCGAGGATCAGTTTCAAGATTGGAATCTTCAAAAGCTGTCACTATTGTGCATGTTAGTTAAAGATCTATGAAATAGTGTGACAAGTAGATCGCTGCACATACCTCTTGGATCGGCGGTATCCTTCTTCTCATTTTTCCAAAACGGCCAATAGTGCATCGCACTTTGTATAAGTGTAGGCGAGATTGTGACTGGTCAGAGATTGTTAGCTGAGAACTGCCTTATTCTAACAAAGAGTAAACTTACGTTGTACTCGCTGAAGCTTATCCACCTCGCTCGTAGCCACTACCATGAGTAATGCCTTTGCACATGCTGCAGCCGTTGCAGCAGCGTAGTCTTGCCATTTCTCGTTCTTATGCGAGTCTGAATAATCAGCAATCCCTCGAATAACAACGCAAGGGAAGTCATTCATCAGTCCTGCCGCTTCCATCTCGATACAAAGGATTTCGTTCTTAAATTGCTTGGACAGCGAGTCTCGGAGATTGGCGTCTTTGATAACTTGGTTGCCCGATGCAATCAAGCCGCAGTGTATCATGCCGCTCTCTCTTTTGCTTCTCCGAATCAACTTGCTCTTATCGCACCGGCGACAATCGTCCTCATCTTCATCACTCAGACAAGACTCATCTGCTTCTACATGGCCGTAGCTTGGATGAAACAGGAGGTCTTGGAGAGAGTCCGATTTTTTATAGCTTTCAGGTACATCGGGATCTTTTTCCAGCTTCTTTAAATACTTAAGCATGTTTCTTCGTGTTGTGATGTGATCAGCTTTAAATCTTGTCAATGCTGTAAGTAAAGCTGTCGGCGGAGGAGCCAGAGATCCCGTTCGTACGAACTGGCCGGCCTCTGTCTTTCCCATGTCCCACTGGACAACGCCAGGCTCCGTACCATTAGGGCAGCTTATAACCACATCTCCAAGTCGGGTCTTGTGAGGGATACCTCCGCCTACCCCTACCATTAACCCGATTCGGATATTTGGAAAGCTGGATACCATTCTGGTTGCAACTGTTGCCGCAGTGTTATTGCCAACCCTACCTAAGGGCAGACCAGCAATAACAACATTGTGTTTGCCAATGCTCCCAAGCATATAGGTATTGTGGTCACCTGTTGGGTTGGGGAGGTCCTCATGCCTATCATCAAGCATGAGAATTGCAGCGGTCTGTTCGTTTGGTAACGCACAAACCCATCCGATAGTGTAATCATCGTGCGTGTGTCGTAGACGGAAGTCCTCCATAATGACGGATGTCTGCGCTCAATGGCGATGGGGATTGTTTTAAATGATGATATATAATTCTGACTCAAAGTAAATTCGAGTTCCGAATAGAGGACAACTCTTACTCTATAAGTATTCCTGGAAAAGACGGCTCAGGGGCCTGAAAGAGAAGATGCGGATATTTACATGTTTACATGAAGCTGTCGGCAGCCAACAGAGCCGCACGGCTCGTAGCTACGCACTCATTATCCCACTCCCAGATCCAGCACCCGACACCATCCCTCCTCAGAAACACACAAACTGGGCGCCATTCAGACGCAAGTCCAGCTTTGACAACATCACCACGTTGGCACCGTTTTTGGCGCTACATTATTTACGGGTTGAACAACAAACTTCCAGCTGCCATTATCCCAAATGCCAATATTATGCCAATATTATGCCTAGCTACCCAATGTCTGGACGACATATCAGAGCGCACCACGCATGCAGCCTCTTGGAGGGAATACGTGGACCAAGAGGAATAACAGTATTAATCTATCAGCCTCATTACGCCGTCAAATTGAATTGTTGGGTGATAGCCGATAGCGGCTCGGATGGCCGGAAATGGCAGCGCATCATGCAGCTCTTCGGTGATGTGCTGGACACTTTTTATTGTACAGCGTCACGCGGCAGGAAAAAAATAGTTCGTGGCTTCTATCAGTGACAACCTCCCTTGGAGTAGATGGTCCATTTATAGGTAGATATCTCCACAATGAGGCGTCGATGCAGGAAGAATTGGGAAGAATTGGCCAATTAGATTATGCATGTAAGCTGGCAACGTCATATGGAACATGTGGAAGCACATCAATTGCATTCCAAGTTACTGGGAACCACGGCCACAAGAACTGTGTACAATATTAACACGCAATGTTTAGTGGTTACTGCTAGGTAACAGGTTCAAGCAGGGAGAGAATAAGGTGAAGAGCTTGTGTGTCATATTTGACATGATCTCACGGAAGCATCATGGATTGGTCACATCGCGATATCAGGCACATCCGACCATTGGCAGTGGAGAAGTCGGGGTCCCGTCAAGGAATTTTCTTGAGTTTAGATGTCACTGTCTTCCTTTTAAACATATGTAGACACGCTGTTTTATACACACGATTACTATCTAAGCCAAGCATTAAGAGAACCTAATCTCAGGTCTGCACAAGAACCGATGTAAAGTCTTCTACTAAATATCCTTGATCAAAAAATAAAGAAATTCTTTATTCAATCTCAAGTTTCGCTATTTACGACATAAGGTGTATATGTGCTCTTCTCAGATGTTTGGAGCGAGGCTGCATAGAGGACGTCTTTCTAGCTAGTCTCTATGAAAGAATTAGTCAACAAGTTGGCGCTTGTTCAGGTTGCCTATTCTTAATCGTAGAATTCCTCTCGATTGACAACCAATAAGAACCATCCAACCTCTAATGATCGATGTGCTGATTCCAAATGCCGATTGCCGATAATCTGAAGGAAGCCATATATGATCCTCGAAGCCGATCCTTATCCATTCCTTATCTGGACTGAAACTAAGACCATTAAAGACCAGATTTGGTGTTAACCCCTGAATATCTGCTATCTCTTCCATAGAAGTTTGATTCATGACTAAGGTTCCGACATCTGTATACAAGCGCATTTTAGAAGCTGGGTCGTATCGCAAGCTGCGAACTTCACCAGTCTTAAGGGTTTGCCGAATTTTGCCCGTTGTTGTATCACATAAACAGACTGTTCCATCATCCAATGCCGAGGCTATTACTTTGCCGTCAGGGGAGAAGGCAATCGCGACAATCGCTGCAAAGAAGTTAGTNGTAGCCCTCCAAAGTCCGCTGATGTGTACCCGTCGNNNGATCCCAAAGCTGAACTGTGCTATTACGAAATCCCAAGGCAANNNGTTGGTTCTTAGGCGAGAAAGCAATACNNNGCACAACAGTGTTCTTGCTTCTAAGGAGTTGTTGGTGCGTGCCAGNNNTGTATCCCAGACTCGAACTGTTTCATCATGTGATGCCGACACCAGCAGCCGGCCATCGGGTGAAAAGACGGCTTCTGTAATATAGTCGTTATGGCCCTCAAGTGCCAGCTGGTGAGTGCCCATTACTGTATCCCAAAGCTGAATTGTACCATCCTTATCATAGCTCAGCGAAGCTAGCTGGTTATGAGGTGAGAAAGCCATTGCTCTCATTGATTCCCCATGACTCTGAAGCGCATGTTGATGTGCACCTGTTACTGCATCCCATATTTGAATCTGATCTGCAGATAGTGAGGCCAGTTGCCGGCTATCATACGAAAAGACAACCCCATGGACCATAGTGTTATGACCATCTAATGCATGTCGAAATGTCCCAGTTGTTGCATCCCAGAGCTGTATTGTACCATCGGCAGATGATGACGCTATTATTTGGGCATTCGGTGAGATACTAACGGCTGTAATTTGGCCGTTATGGCCCTCAGATATCTGCTGGCGAGTTGTTATATCCCAAAGTCGGACTGTTTTATCATAAGACATGGATGCCATCAGAAGACTATTGGGCGAGAAGATGAGACCAGTGACATAGTGGCTATGCTCCATCAGAGTGTGATGGCATACCCCTGTTGCTGTATCCCAGACACGGATTACAGAATAGCTTGCGGCTGCAACTAGCTGATTGTTGGGCGAGAAGACGATACTGCCATCTCCAAATCCGTTATAGAACTTTAATGTTTGTTGATTTGTACCCTTTGTGACATCCCAGAGCCGGATAGTGTCATCCGTTGATCCAGATGCTACTAGCTCACCATTTGGTGAGAAAGCAGCCGCCGTAACGTTTTTATCGTGGCCTTTAAGTACCTTGTAGCAGCTGCCCGTTACTGCCTCCCAGAGGTAGAATGTGCCATCTTTTGATGACGATGTTATTAATTGGCTATTGGGCGAAAAAGCGACAGCATTGTTCGAGTACATGTATATTTTATAATGTCGAATCACTTGCAGCCATATACCTTTAATATCCCAGAGTTGAATTAAACCGTCATTCGAAAATAATGCAATCAGTCGGTTATTGGGTGAAAACTTGACTGCTGTAACTTGGCCATCATAGTCTTTAATTGTCTGCCGATGGGCGCCATTTTTGGTATCCCAGATCCGGATTGTATTATTTGTTAATATTGACGCTGCTAGATGGCCATTGGGCGGAAAGACAAGAGCATCGACCCGACGATATCCAGTTCCTCCTATTCTGGTTTTTGTAAAAAGACTCCTTTTGCCGACGAGTGATTGTTGGGGAGAGCCTGTTGTTGCATCCCAGAGCCGGATTGTATGATCATTTGATGCGGAAGTTATTAACCCGCCATCGGGAGAAAAGAATATTCCTGTGACGCTCGCGCTGTGACCTATAAGGGTCTGTCTGTGTGTTCCCGTTGTTACGTCCCAGAGCCAGATCATGCCGTCTTCTGATGCAGATGCCAAGGTCTGGCTGTCAGGCGAGAAAGCAAATGCTGTGATGTCTTTGCTATGGCCTTCGAGAGTCTGCCATTGTACATCCCAATCAGACTTCACCCCCTGGATACTCTCGATATCCACAAGGCATTCATGCCAAAAGTTTTGCCGCACCTTACTCGATGTCGGAGAAAACATTAACGAGGCAGCATAGATTTGTAGAGGTGCTCGATCGATAATTGACCCAAAACTAGAGATGAATCTGCTTGCATCTGCTGTGAAAAGAACAAGCTCTGTAGGTACATCGGGCAAACGCTGGGAGAGNNNGCTCGGCAATGATACACCAAGAGGCCGGCTTACCTGAAATATCTCCAGAAGCCCCCTAATGACCATGGCTGCGTCGGATAACCTTCCTAGGATTGCAAGAACTTCTACCCAGTGAAGCAAGTGTTTATACATAAACGTGGGGATTTCACTATTCATTCGTTGCTCGCCGCGTTGTAGGTGATATATCCAATATAAGCAAGCATACTTCAGGTCGGCAGTGATATATTTATCCACAATATGCTGATCAATGTCCTTTCTGCGCTTGCCTAGCTTCCCGACGTCGCAAATATCTCGTACAAGCCTTGCATTCAAATGACCAAGACACTTCGTGGCTAGCATGGTGTGAGTGCTTGCCGTATTTATAGAATATATGCTATTTCCAGGCTGTTCCGTGCTGAGAATGAAGTCGCTGAACGATTTATGTAGTAGCCGCACAGGAATATGGTCCTCAGCAGGGATATTCAACACTGCGTGTAACTCCGGGAGCCACCAGACAACGTCATCTATATCCATCTGGAGAAGAGCGGCGAGTGATGCAGCCGGCATTGGATCCACTAGAAGGACAAGAGACCCAAGGAATTCCAACCGGCTGTCAAATTCTGCAGGTTCTAAACCAGAAAAGACCTGATTAAGAATGGGTTCGTAAATCTGATGAAGCTGCGACTGACGATCATCACACTGTTTGAGCCATATCCGTAACTGCTCTTTCGGATTCTTGAGGCGCCGTTCACCATGAACAAATCGACAGAGAGTCGCGGCATAAATGAACAAGGGTTCAGGAGTCGTAGCTAATTCCACTAGGCGGGCTAGTTCTTCTTGCGTGGGCCAAGGGTTTTGCTGAACTCTGCCTTTCTTTCTGATGTCTGCGAAATTATTCTCCAAGAAGGTTTGGATGTCTGACTTAGTTTCAGAGGAGAATCTCCCATCGAGGAGCTCAATGTTGCAAAAGTCCCTGTCCTTCTGAAGGTCCGTGAAGGCATCTCGGATCTCAGGAGATGATCTACTTGTGAGCAGCACGCGCAAGCGTATAGGCAAGGTCTGAAGCTGGAGTAGTAGCGTGATAATCCTCGATAAGTGATCTTCATTTTCGCACTCATCTAGGGCATCGAGGATGATCACGCTAGCTAGACGGGGCATCTTATCAGGAGGAAGCTCTGCAAGAGGGCTTAAAATGAGCTTTTTGAACTGAAATTCAAGGGCCATCCCCTCTATTGCGTCCTTGTCCAAGCCAGAGATAGATCTTCGGAGGTGTTCTCTCATGGA
Source organism: Trichoderma sp. BMH-0061 (assembly GCA_030015385.1). NCBI lineage: Eukaryota > Fungi > Ascomycota > Sordariomycetes > Hypocreales > Hypocreaceae > Trichoderma > Trichoderma sp. BMH-0061. Next base: position 1,847,376 of record JARWZN010000006.1, read on the forward strand.
AGGTATCTTTTCCATCATCTGCATTGCAATAGTAGAAAATAAGCGAGCGGTGCCGTTGCGGCCTTGCTGTCCTCTTTTGAAGAAGTATCCAGCAACCAGTCGATCTTCGCCATTCAAGACGTCCGCAATAGTTCGCGCAATCGTAGATTTACCAGTACCTGCGGGGCCTGAGAGCCAGAACAGAGTTTCGGCAGAGTCCTTGTTTGCCCACTGAATGATTGTTTCTTGGATATGTACTCTAGTACCGCTTTCGCATTTTGGGCTATCTTGAACATCCGCACTGTCGTATCGTGCTTGACTGACGGTAGGGAGCTCTATTGGGTGATCTTCGAGTAATTGACTAATTCGTGANNNGCATAGACTTAGCAGAGTTAAATCTTTAACNNNCTTTGTGCGCTCATGTATCTTGAGATGCTTAGATGAGATATCGAGATGCTCTGTAGAGACTTGAATGTGTTGTCTCGCGATTGACAAAAGCGATTGTATATCGGTACAACTCTGTTGCGTAGCTTCATCAATGGCTTCCAGGGCTTTCCGTGATGCCACAGTATTTAAGTTGCTCCAATCTCTTATCATGGTAAGTTCTAAATCTTTAATCACTGTAAGCATTCCTGTCCAGTCATCAGACCCAGATATGTCGCGCCCCATGTTAGCAAGCCAGTTTCGGTAGAAGCGCAAAACATTCTTGATCTGGAATTCGAGTATGTGCTGGTAGAGATCAATAATTTGAGTCTCGAAATTAGTTTTCATATTTGAGGCTTGTAGAGAGTCTGGCCATAAGAAACGTTCGAACTCCATGTAGTAACGAATTCGAGAAGTAACGTATATAAAGCCATCCCGACTGGCCTCTTCTGCAGCACTAGAGCTTGTCAGGACTGGTAGAAGGATACAGACGCCAGCCCATGCAAGGGACGCCTCAGGCGATGCTTTAACAGCCTCATCAATAAGAGTCTTGATATTTTGGACGAATTTTGCGGCTTCCGTGATTTGGTCCTTGAGAATAAATTGGCGGCCGAACAGCATATACTTTGTCTGCTTTTCGTCTACGCGTTGCAATCCGCGTTTCGTAATATCCTCCAATTGTTTCTGGCGTTCATTGGAGTCGGTAGATATCACTCTCGTTGTATTATTCAGATCCTCATCCGCAATTGACGGGTTCTGCGATACATCATTTCCGGCACATGTTGCACACATTAACTGATATGAACCGAACATGGTTACCAAATTGACGTANNNATTGTAGCTCAGTTCTTTCGAAAGTAGCTGCTCATATCGATCTACCAACCGCTCATCCGCTTTTCGGAGAGAATCGTAAGCGCGATCCCATAACGATGGTCTCGTAACCGATTGCCCAGAGAATGCGGGTGATAGAATCGTGGGGGTAGAGGAAGCGTCTGATGGGAGTATTTGTCGGCTGGGAAGAATTCCAGCAGGGCTTTCGGCAGATGTCACAGTAATCTGTGGTCCTGTGGACGAAGTTGTCTTTGGGCGCAAAGTCTGTTGATGGATGACAAGTGATGGGTCAGAGAGAGTGCCGGCGAGAGACTCTGTATTACTAGGCAGCAATGTTGTCTGCTCTGGTTGGGCGTCGCTTGCAGAACTGAGATTATCATCATTCCGACGGCGACTGCGGCTCCTGAAAAATTTTGACAGTCCCATGGCATTGGCAAATTCACTAAGGGCACAATAAATGCAGTAGTTTCAGCAGTAAAGGAAACAAGCAGGCGAATGATACAATTCAGCGAGAGTGAATTATTGAGGAGTTCAAAATGCGGCACGGAGTGTTAGGGGCCTTGATTGGTCCACGGACAGTAAATCTCCACGCATGCATATGCATGTGAGATGGGACTTCGCTAATACGATATTAGCCCGACCCATGATAATGATTCTATATTTTTTATTGACTCTCGCTGACTTCCATGACTGAAATAAAACTCCTCCCAGATATTACAGAGTAGAGGACCTTGATCTATGCTATGACTTTGCTTCCCATCTATTCTGTTCTCTTGAAGAACGCCTGTGTTGAAGTGAAAAGTTAGTCCAAGTTGTTTTTATAATCCCGCTGTGTCAGGAGGTACGTTGGTGACAATCTGGAAACTATAGGAATTTATTGTGCAACTGTTTTGTCATTGAGGCGAGCTATATAGATAAAGCAGAAGCGTCGCAAGTGAGTTGACTTCTCCTATATTCTTCTAGCTTCCACTAGCGAACATCAGTTGCCGTTTTTATTTTGAAGCTGCTATACTATTTACGATCCTGGCTGTGGACAGCCATAATCCTATCTAGGCGAAAAGGTCGGGGGTTTCTTATTGTTTTTATTTCGTCGCTTCCATTGATGTTTCCATTGGTCTTATTATTATAGAGCGGATATGCTGAATACCCCACCACAGACGACCAGTAAAGGAAAAAATAGAAGCTCCATTCAACTATTTCGCGACAGGCGGAGGACAGAAAAACCGACACTGGGAAGATTTCGGACACCCACAAGTTATACTACACGCCTATAAAAGGAGCAGCCGCTATATTTATATTTCCAGGTAATAACTGCTGCTCTATTCATATTTCTTTATCATATCTATATTTCTCTAGTAACTGCTATTATATTTATATTTATCTAATATCTGCTACTATATCGACGTTTTTCTAGTAACTGCTACTATACCTATGTTTTTCTATTTACTGCTAATATACTCATATAATGAAGTTTAGTTGCCGGCTGAATAGGTGTTCTACGAGTTAGTTAGGTGCTTATATTACTGAATGTATATACGTATTTATTTTGCGATCTCGCTCTTTCTTACCTTTGCTTGCGCGAGTCCAAAGCTTTCTATTTTTTGCATGGCTCAAGGCCGTTTCCTTAATATGAAGAACGTATTGTTTTGAGAATAAGACGACACCGTCAACCAAAACCCACCGTATCATGTTATTCCTTCATCCACATCATAGACTCTCTATTGCTCCTAGATCAAGAGGACGGACAGCTAGATTACGTAGGCTTACATTCTTACATATCTAGTTACTCATATAACATCTTTTAATTCAATCTATGCTATTAGCCGTGGGTTCTTGACTAAGATACCACCGAAAGCCAATGGAAACTGCTCGACGAACTGTGTGACTCTAAGATGCGTGTGACAACTTTTCTTGAGATGGTAAGTACCGTTACCCATATGTCTAAAAACATCGTCATATGTCGGACAATATGATTAGTAGTAATTGTGAGAATATTCATATTACTACTACCGAAAGATCGACTCTATCGAGCAGTCTTCTTAATGGGAAGCTGAAAATTATAAATAAAGGGTGAAGTGTCCCGCACATCTTGTATCAAGCTACCACGAATAAGTCATTCAGACAATCTATTAATTCTTTGTCTCTACCAATCAAGAATGTAACACGGATTAATAGCCAAAATGCGCACCTTTTCTACCGCAGCCTTCTGTCTGATTGCTTGGGCTACTGGCATCTATAGCCAAGATTTCGGCTCATTTGATACATTCACGGATTCGCAGCCCCCGGCACCGAGGAAGCCATCACCAAGATTGAAAGGTGGCGGTAACTCTGCATTGGGCTGTTCACAATAATGTTCACACATTTTAGACGATTTGTTTTACGGTTCAATTTGTGTATACACTTCTCCTCAGTAGTAATGCTACGAATGCTCCAATGAGGAATTGTACCTCTTCGCTACTCCATCCCCATAAACTCAACAGCAATACGCCAAAGAGTAAACACTCTGCAAAAATGCTCATTCATACCACCGAAAAACCTGTAGCTCCGACAAACAAACTCAAGCCGCCTCGGAGAGCTTATTGGAAGTCCCTTAAGAGGCTCATCCGTAGACGCCGGCTCATCCGCAGAAAAACGCAGCCGGATACTATGAGACGAGAAAAACTGAGCCACCTGACTGTTTTGATCCGCTCTCCAGTTAAAAACGGATTCGCCCATATACGCAATGGCACTGACGAGGTCGTTTTTAAACCTGTCAGGATTTCTTCTTTGGGCCGCTTCCACTTGTTCCGCCAAAGCAAAACCGTACCATCTATTTCCGGGAACATGCTATTATAACACGTCAGTCAAGCGGCCACTATCAATGAATGCATAAACTTACCGTGCCCCCAGGTCCTCCAGAAGTACCTTCTCCAGGAGCACTTCCTCCAGAAGCTCCTCCAGAGGCTCCTCCAGAAGAGCCTGCACCACCGGATCCACTACCTGAATTACCAGGCGGGGAGGACTGGAGCATTTGGATAACGGTATTCATTTGCCTAGACAACCCTGCAACATCATCACGCAATTGCCGAATATCGCCGTTGCTTGGGGACTGACCGGGATTAGGGGTCTGTGCAGGAGTGGTCTGTCCGGGACTGGGGTTGATAGTTGGGATGGGGGTGGGAGTGGGATTCGGGCCAGGAGTGGGAGTGGGAGTGGGATTTTGTCCGGGATTAACAACACCAGCGGCCGTATCAGTCTCCGCAACAGCTTGGGCCGGAAGAAGCCCAATGAGTTCTTTGGTATAGGCTGCCGCTGTTGCTGCCGCATACCGCTGCCATTGATCGTTTTTATGCGAGTCTGCATAATCGCATATGCCACGGATAACCAGGCAAGGAAACTGGTTCATTAATCCAGCTGCTTCCATCTCAAAGCAGATGCAGTCTTCCCCTGTCCGTTGGACCATTTCCGCGCGTACTTTTGGATCTCTGATAAGCATATTTCCCGATGCGATAACTCCGTAATGGATCACAGGATCATTTGAGTCTCTCTTGACACGTCTTTGCAGTTGTGTTGGATCACAATTCGAACAGTCGTCGCCTCCTTCGTGGGGGTACGTAGCATCAAAGAGCCTGTCATTTCCAACTCCCTGGAAGGTATAACTCGGACCACCATTGTTTGGTTGACCAAGACGAGGGAACCTGCTAACCATTTGTTTAAGGTATTGAGGGACTTGGGGTTCTTGAAGACCATGGCGTGCTTGCAAGTTAGTGACCGCACTGCGAAGAACCCTAGGAGGACTATTCAAGAATCCGGTACGTCGGAATTCTCCTCCCTGAAGGGCCTTGCCAAAGTCGTATTGAACCACACCACCACTGGTACCCTCTGGACGGCTCACAACAATATCACCAAGACGAACGTCTCTGCCTGGTCTAGGGACACCGGCTCCGATGCCTACCATGAGCCCAAATCGAACTTGAGGGAAGGACAATAAGGTAGTGACGGCGGTACCAGCAGCGGAAGCAGTTCCATATTCCCCAGCAGGAAGCGAGGCAATAACTATGTTAAAGGAGTTAATGTCACCCCAAGAATAGGAATTGCTGTCATTTGGAGGCTGAATGAAATCATGAGGTCGCGCATGCTGATTATCAAGCATGCCAATTGCTGCCGTTTGTTCATGGGGCAGCGCGCTGATCCATGCAATCGTATATGAATCGCGGCTGTAGGATCTGTTGGGGGGTGGATTGGCTGACATGGTTGAAGTGGTTCAAGCTGATATATGTAAGTTGATGAGGATAGAGATGTAAAGTCAACCAGGTTATTCCTGGAAACTTGCCAGTTTATATAGAGTTCAACAGAGATACACCCGTCAGGTTACACACAGATATATTGGGCATCTCGAAATATGGCCTGTCAAGTTGAATAAGCTATGAGCCGTCCTGCAGGAGGGGCTTCACTGCTATTGGTGAATTCAACTTGACTGCGGCTGAAACTGTGCCGCTTCAGCTGTCAAGATGCAAACCAATTAAAATGCAACTGCAATAGTCCCAGACTTATGTCAATTGCTATTGGTTTGTAGCTCGTCATAATGATCTGACAATACTACATGTCTGCATACTTGATTTTTGACAAAAGGTCATTTACGTGGCATAGCTCTATTGGATTCTAGATTGTTTTGTTCGCAAGGCATGCATGGGGTATATGCGGTTGGGTATGAATGAGGCTCTGCGATCAGACACATGCGGGGGAGTGCCCATTCAGAACGCCTAGTTGCTATTCAGCATCCCGCATCTCATACTCAAAGTTACACGTAATGATAATATCTGGTACTGCTGAGTATAACCAGAGTATAGATAATAGAAGAGAATAGTAATAGTAGCACATAATCAAGGTGTTGGGTATCTACAGCCTAAGTAAGTAAATACCTGTACGTAGTCTTACATAAAAGGTTGTCTTCTGCATAACTAAATTGATAAACCGGAACACCTACAAATTGTTATCGTAAGTTTTTATATCCGTAGATATTTACTGTCTCTCTTTTGCAGCTAGGCAACTCTGTCAATTTAGGGCCAATTGCCGTCCTCATCAAGCACATAAACTGGGACTGTCCTGGGACTATCCCGAGTGTATATGTAGCTTTCATGTTACTAACTCACCCTGGAGTACATTGGCAGCTTGTTGATGAAAATTGTTCACCTTCCTTGCAGTTGGATTCGTGGCTCAGAAACTTGCTGGTTAGACATAGTGAGGTCCAAGTTCATGCGGTTTCGATTTACACAGCGATTCAACTTGAAAATCCAAAGTTTACGATAGTGTCCCCAGCAAAACAACTTCTGAAAGATTATCTCCATAACCTGAATATTGATGCCCAATATCGAGGCACACAGGTTGTCAGTCATTGGAGTTCATTTACATGGTATGTATGATGAGGTCAGCACCCCTAGCTAATAGACTCAAACCCTGCACTCAAACTCACCCAAGCCGTTCTATTTCCGCCTGAATAAACCTCCTTGTAGAGACTGAAACATACAATTGGTAATGTTTTGTACACTTATTACTTAGCTGCTTGTCTATGAACTCCTATCTTTCCCCTGTCTATCCCTTAGCCTCTATGTCTAATCTTTTCCAACCCTTGTTCTCCCTGCGGACGTCTCTATCTGATCTTCTATCCCATCTTCTTTTCGTATTGTACATTGCCTCTCTGTCCCCCATTCCCCAATTAATATATTACATGATACCCCCTTAATTTACAAGATCAAGACATCATTCACAGGTACAGTACCTGTGAAGTCATTCGTCTTCACCTTGGGCAAGAGTCGTAGTTGTCGGGTCCGCTTGATTTCCATCCCGCGTTTCCCAAAGTATCGCTGACTTTCATAGCTCCAATGGAATACACCACTGACGCACTGAGCCATGCCATCCACAAGGGTCTGTACTTCTAAATCTACAGGCCCGACGTATCGTGGGACTTGCGGATACAGGTAGTAGAACCTGTTCATCTTCTCATCAGCCAGATCTCCTGCCATATCAATGCCTTGTTGGACGTCAAGGTTGTACTGGCTCATGAGGATGGTAACGATGTTGTGCTCGTCGTCTCCTATAGCCTGCTCCTTGTTGTATGATAGGATGTCNNNCATGCGTAANNNGTAAGAGCCCTGGTACACACCGTCGCATACGCGTGTTGANNNTCTGGAAAGGTTACATGTACCCACATTGGCAATAACGATGAGGTCCACCGCCAAGACTTCCAGTTCTCGAATGACAGGATGCTCTCGGATATCATCCGGGATGTCACTGTTCATTTCGTAAAAGGCAATTGTGGATGGTGCGCCAGAGGTATGGCGTCGGACGGCAAGGAAGTCTTCCAAATCCAGGATACGTGACTCTGATCTGAATTGAGCCTGTTGGACCACAGAGTGAACATATTGTATCCAAGTCGCACCAAATCTAGCCCGAAAGGTCTCGGTAGCAGTACTAGGAAGGTGAAGCAAGAATCTAATCATAAGTAAGCTNNNAGCATGGGGTCGCTGCAGGTATGACTTTGCCACNNNCTGTCGTATTATTTCACCTCCGATCCATTCCCCCTTTGGGCGAGGCGTCTCAGGACTTTTGAGAGTGTCAATCATGACCTGGGCCTGATAAAGAACTTCTTCTGGAGATGCCTTGTCGGAGTATTCGTCGAACATGAAGAAAAGATGCATAAGCTCGCATCCAGACCTGATTTGCTCTGTATTGACACATGTAAGTATCATTCGAATAGTAGAGACTTAGAAAAGGACATGTTTCTCACCTTTCGTCATTCTTGCATAGCACATGCCCGCAAGGAGATCTTCACAAGTTCCTTTGGTTAGCTTGAACACCGCGATTGACAGTCAGGACGCAACATTGGGAGACAAACTAAGTTTTCCTTTCTCATGAATAAGACATTGTGTTTCTTGATCAAAGGCAGTAAAACTCGCCGACCATTTCAAACACTCCTCTTCGACTTCTTCCAAGTATGAGCTCACAAGTCTGGGCCACCTCCATCCCGCTTCAAGCGGCGGGAGTCTGACCTTCTGACAAGTTGTCTCTGGTAGTTGAGAGTTTGGCATTTTGCTTGATGGAAGTGAGGCAAGTTATTGATTAAAGTTGTAGTTGTATTTTTTCTTTTCATTGTCCTAGCCACTTATATTTATATTCATCTGAGCAATAGGTACAGGTAACTTCGTTTCTACCAAGACCCTATGAACCATCCATTTCTCTCAGCGTATTCCTACCCGGCATCGAATTCAGACCCCTGCAATCGGACTCCAGACGCCATCCCAGATGCCGGGATTGGCACCCCGGTTTGGGCAGTTAGCCGGTCTGACAGGTAACGGCTCACTTCCGGTTTTCAAACCAGGTTGTTGGGCCGAGTCCATTCTGCGCGCTTGACCTTACATGTGCCGCCCCCTAAATTTCTTAACAATTCTGACATACATACGGATAATGTTCCCCTATCTCTTTGTCTAGTCTATCCACATCTCGTGTCCCGCCTTCAAGTGCAGGTTACATACATAGGGGGGCTTAACGTCTCCCCGTATTACGCCGTACCTGTCAGAATATAGCGATCCCTGCAAGGTATTCGCGGCAATTGTAATTACCGGGGGCGGACGTCGCAGTAAATGGCCCCGACCATCCTCTGCTGGTTACCACAAGCGAGTGATGGAATCCCATTCTGCCGGTAGCAGAGTAGTATTAATGTCGTCCTGCAAGACGACAGTTTTCTAGAATTCCATTCTGTAGTACACAATAAAGTATAGTTGAGGCCAATATACGAGTACTTATCGCTACCATGGCCTGGCTAGAATTGTCTTCTCTTTACAGTAACCCGGCACTTGGCACTGTCTCAGCGAGCCATGCCTTGATTGCCATCACATTCTTCGGCGTTTCGTACTGGGTCTTGTCTGCAGTTTACTCAGTAACATTGCACCCTTTGTCCAGATTCCCAGGTCCATGGTACACCTCCTTGAGTTGCATTCCATTCTGGATCTCTGCTATCTCCGGACGACAGGTGCAATGGATGCAAAAACTCCACTCCAAGTACGGCCCGGTTGTCCGCTATGGGCCAAACGAATTGAGCTATATGGACGGCAGCGGTGCCGCCTGGAAGGCAATCCATGGCCATGAAAGGGGCGGCCGAGAATTCCCAAAAGCCAGAGAGTGGTTTGTTGCGCCGTATAATGGTGAGGCTTCAAATAGGCGAAATATATCTTGAGCAGGGTTAACAAAAACGTATCAGGTGTCTATGGGATCAACAGCGCGCCAGCGCATGAGGATCACCGTCGCTTCAGACAGGTTTTTGCACCAGCGTTTTCGGAGCGAGCCTTGAAGCGACAGGAGCCAATCTTCCAGAAGAATATTGATCAATTGCTTTCTTCATTGAGTGAAACTTCCGCCAATGGTCAGAGCGTAAACATGGTTGAGTTATACCAATTCACCGCGTTCGACATCATGGGGCATCTCACTTTTGGAGAACCGCTCGGCCTCCTCCAAAGCAACCGATACTCAAAATGGGTCGAGGCGGTGTTTGACTCTATCAAGGTTATCCCTATTGCACAAATAATTCAATATTACGGGATCCTAGACTTTGCTTTCAAACTTTTGGAACCACAATCTATAAAGGAGATGAAATATAACCACTTTAAGCATTCTGCCGACCGTGTCGATAAGAGACTCCAGAGAAAATCGGACGAAGCAGATATCTGGAGCTTGGTCCTCGACGCAGATCTAGACAAGCAACTGACTCTAGAGGAAATGCACTGCCACGGCGATGTCTTCATGCTAGCAGGCAGTGAAACAATAGGTATTTCTCCGAAATTTTCAATTACCCGTTGCTGTAGAAGTATAGTGATCTAATTTTCTGACTTCATAGGCACGACACTTTCTGGTGTGACACACTACCTGCTCAGAAACGAAGAAAAGCTGGGTTTACTCCTGAGGGAGATTCGCACAAAGTTTCGGTCTCAGGAGGAAATCAGTTTCCAGAGTGCCGCGGAACTCGTATATCTGAACGCATGTAAGTACACGGTTGCCACTTCACAAATCCAATTTTACTCATATGCACGTACTTAACCCTTTTGGAAGGTATAAAGGAAGCACTCCGGTTATATCCCCCGGTGCCAGTCGGAGTTCCAAGAGTGGTGCCGAGCCACGCATCAGGGATGAACATGCCTGGAGGCCCCGTCCCCGGTGGAACTCGTGTCTCTGTCCACCACTACGCTACCTACCGTAACCCCGATAACTTCCGGGATCCTGACAGCTTTGTCCCTGAGCGCTGGCTCAATGACCCTGCCTATAGCGGCGACAACCGTGAGTGCTGGCGCCCCTTCGCCTTTGGACCTCGGGACTGCCTGGGTCAGAACATGGCCATGCGGGAGACGCAACTCATCCTTGCTCGCCTCTTGTTCAAGTTTAATATAGAAATTTGCGACGGTGTGGAGGGCGCTTCGGACTGGGATGAGCAAAATGCCTATGTCCTTTGGGAGAAAAAGCCGCTCCTGTGCCGACTCACATTGGCATCTGGTCACATGTCTTCCCCTGAGGAGGATTAGATTCCTTGTTGCGAGGAGTTATGAGTGTGGCAGAGCAATCAGGGAAATCTCGCTCATTCGAACACTAAGTAGTTCTAGAACTCGAGGAAGCGAGAAAATCAGGGAAACGGGAAAAAGCGAATCTGAGTTATCATTCGGGCGCTAGGAAACTTAGGACTAGTTTTTAGAGACGGCATCACTTGTGGAAATTTGTAGATTGTATAGACGAAAGGCACCGTAGCCATTAATTAATTCTAATTCCTTCTTAAATAATACTCAAAATTCATACACCACTTTGACTGTCAAGGGACCACACTCTAGTAAGCATTACCGTGTCCTCGCTGAGAGTGGTCAGTATAGCTAGCTTTATCTTCACCTTCGTAGCTGTGCTGTACGGTGTAAGTTGTCTCGCGCAGGATATTGTTTGAGCCCGGCTTCAAGATATACTGGTCGCTTCTATTATCGTCTTCTAGCTGTTCGTGGGTTCTGTTGAGAGGGTTTGTGCCAGGCCGGCTGACTTTGGACAAGGCGTAGGAAGAGTCCTTCGCCTCTGTACCCTTAATCATGCGGACCAGCGGCCTGAAGAAGGGGATTGAGGCGGCGATGACAGTTGCACTGACCTCGGCAGAAAGCCAGATCAGGGGGAAGGCCGTTCCGTAGGTAAAGTCCGCATTACGAGCAACAAGGCCAATTGTGGAAGTCTTATAGATACCCACCACGCCGGCTCGCAAGTTNNNAAGNNNGCAAATACTCCAAAGTCCGAAGTCAATGACATATTCAAGGTGTGAGGCGACNNNCACTATACCCAAGCTCATAGAGGCAATGATACCAAACTTGTCACTGCTCTTCATCTGCAGGTTCCAGATAACAATAGCTGGGAACGCCGTAAGGACCAAGTCCATGGTGGCTGAGTACCCTGCTGCGTACGATCCCAACCCGATGACAGCATCGTTCTGAACGCATCCTGGAGTAGGTGGAACGGAGCATTGAAAGAACTGGACGACGGCAATGCTGAACATGGACCCGTTGATGGTCACAAGCATGAACCACAAAGCGGCCTTTTGCCAGGTCACAGTCACTAGCTTCAGTAGTGTCAAGATGAAGGAGGACTTGGACACGGCAACCGAGATGACGGCAAAGAATTGGCTATCGGTAATAGGTATAGTAGGCGCGGCAGCTTTGTCAAATCCGCGTCTNNNTAGTGCTTCCCGAGCCCGAATTTTGTAGCATAAATCGACAGGACAATGAAAGTCACAAAAAGCAACTAGGAAAGACATGGAAAAGTTAGTCGCGTAGTTTCCGAGAGATAAGACATGGCGCAACTTTACCCAGGAGAAGAGAAGCACCGCGTCATCAATGCCGAGTTTCGTAGACACAAGGTGTTTGCTGAAGAATCGCAGGCTCATGAAGACCAACGATAGTGCACTGCAGACTATCATTGTCACATTCATGGCCAGAGCCATGGAGTTCGGCATTTTGAATTGCTGCCGCTGCTTCGCACAGACGCCAAGTAAACTGAAGATATGCAACCGGTCTAGAACTCGTGCTCGCCTTTGTGAAAAGAGCAACTCACTAAAGTCGGGTCAGCGGACTTTTTAGAAAAATACGGCTTATAAAAGTTTTCCTGGCAAGAGTTTTCTTGCAAATGAGGTGGCTTGCTCAGGCTTGCCCAAGCAAGCGACTTATGGCTAGGAGTGCAGACAGACTCTGCGAGTTACCAGGTTTATGCCGGCTCTAAGAGCTGTGGGATCACCCGGGGCAGGGCTCCCCTGTGCCGCGGTTCATCAACCTACTCCGTATATAGTCGTAGCCCCTGGTGATGCGAGCTCTCTCTAACGGAATACTGGTACTACTTTTACCTCCGGGCCGTTGGAGGGCGCCAGGGCTCTCCGGCAAAAGAGTCCATCCGTATTACAAGGGCTCATGGTCAGCGTGCAAAGTGCAATGGAGAAGACATTTACTAGGCAACTAGGAATAAGCTGCGTGGGTATCCCCGGGTGCATCCGTCTGACTAAATAACGGGACGGGAAACTGATAGACGATCACTAACTGTATCTGGGGCATTATACGGAGTACATTCTCCGTATCTTACCTGGTTGACAGATTACATTTTGTGGGCCAAGGTTCATGCCGTTATTCTTCATCATCCTTGCCCTGCGTCTCGACGGTTGTTGGGTTGCAAGTTTGCACCAATGGGCAGGGGATAAACCGCGTATTCCCCGGCTGTAGAACCGAATGAGTGACCAAGCTGGTTTATAAGGAATTACCCACAACATCGGCAAGGTTTAGAGCGACGGCCATCAGTTGTCCAGTGGGTAGAACGCTAGGCACATCAATGGACAGGCCTTTATTGGGACGACGTATGATTTCTGCGGCTAAGTCTTCGCCGCTTGAGCGGAGAGGTGGAGACACGTCTGGAAGAGCGGCCAGGCCCCCGGCAACGTTCCAACGTTGTTGGTGTAACCTAGGATTCTTCAAAAGTGCTTCTACCGGCTTTCTAATACGGTGGATTCGTTTCAGAGTTCTGGGCAAGCTGATTCTAGGCCGCAAAAGAAATTTGTTCATGTCGTATGCAGGGGCGAGCTAGGGTCCCTTGGATGCTTCGCATACGACTACTCATATAGTCACCAACAGAGGGGGCAGGATTCCAAACTGAAGTTATAGGCCGCTGGTTCGGTAGTTTTTCAACAGGAAGCTGAATCCTATTTGCTTTTTCGTTCGTGATTGTTAAACTCAGACTTGTATGAATCCAGTAAAGCAACACTTTGGCAGAAACAATGGCGGTGATTACCTCCTCAGGAGGAGTTTATGTCGTGGCGATCGTCTGTGTCGTTCTGTATACGGCATACCGAAGGATCCTACCAAAGCCAATCCCTGATATCCCGTACAACAAAGATGCGGCAGCAAAGTTGTTTGGTGATGTGCCAGAGATGATGGGCTATGTGATGCGTACACAACGCATNTTTTGTAAGACACTGCCACTACTCACAATATCAGCTGGCAGATGCAGATTGCTAACATGTGATTTTGAACGA